>ML778286.1:758472-774152 GCA_009831015.1 Picea engelmannii
AAAAATCTATTTACTTTAGCATTTTTCCTTTATTTTGATTTCAACATGTATTAAGAAATACCTCAATCGATTAATTTACATCTTGAGATAAATATTTAATATATATTAAAAACAACGATGAAGTTAAAAATTGGTAAAAAAAAACTATTTATTTTACCATTTTTTCATTATCATAAAATAAAATTATAACATTATAAACTAATTTTTAATATTTATTTTTAATAAAAAATTATTACGTTGAAAAGCATATATTTATTGGTAATGGGCATAATTAATCATCTTTTAATTTAAAATTCTAATCTAATGGCTAACAATTAAAGATGCTGGAATATTGTTAGTCGTCCTCTCAAATCAATGAATGCGATTTACTCTTCATAATCTCTTTGTATTTTTGAATGCATCTATTAACCTGTTTACTTTTTAACATTTACCTAATCATATTAAGAAATTACTATAACACTATATGATTGCCACTATTTAAATGATTACCATGTTTAAATGATTAGTGTTTCTTCATAACTGTAATAATATATGATGTCAAGTGTTTCTCCGTAACTGTATTCTTCCCAATGGCTCAACTGCGACCGCTCCACTACGTTCTTCAGGATGGCTCAACTGCATTCTTAACAAATAAATATGCCTTTCGGCATTAATCAGTCACAATTATGTGACTTTACAATTATGTGACTTTGCTAGTATTATATTTTGTTAAAAAAACCTACTATATCTTACACAATCTCTCATTCTTTTATGAAGATTTCAATATATTCTTACAACGGCGCAAAAAAGTTATCGCACCCAGCATGGTTTCAACGTCCTTTAAACAATTAAGAATAAAAATTTAACACAACGGTTCGTTGACAAAAACAGTACTAAAGGGCAGATCATAGAAATTTTCTGAAGCCGATCTCGAACCCACGAGTAGAATTATTATATATGTAGCTATTCAGTTTTGCCTAGAAGAGAAACCGCTCAAAATTTGAGAGCGGAAGTGGGATGGGATTGCGAGGAAACAAAAGTCTATTTATATAATAAGAATTTGGATGGATTGGTTTTGAAAAGTGGTATACGTCACCCGAGGTATTCGCACAGACCTAGATCAAGTCCGGAGGTTATGGGCGTCTTTATTTAAGCTTTGACTTAAACCAACAACAGTAGAGCAGATCAGTTTCTGAAACACTGCAATGAATATTATCCCTGTAATTAACTTAGTCTTCGCCTTGTACTTTCACTAGCATAACATTTTTAGTCTAGTGCTGCCGAAATTAGATCAACCACTGCAAATTTTGGCATTCAATTCCTCCATAGCCGCTAACATCATGATAACAACAAGGCTGCATAGCATCATATCAGTGGGAGCCTTCTCGTTAAAAAGTTAGCTGCATTGTTTACTCGGCGCCGATGTTAGCTTCCAAACGAAGTTTTCCACAAATGCCATCATTGGTTAACCAAATTTTCAGGTAAGGTGTAACAAGTTAAGAGCTCTTAAGAAGCATCTAATGACAAAGCATTTAAAGTTGTATACGGTAATGTAAACATCTTTACTCTTTAAATATGAGTATAATTTAATTGTTTTATTTTTATATGATTCATATTTTTTTAAGATTTTGAAGTATAATTATATTATTGAGTATGCAATTGGAGTCGTTTTAATGGTTAAAGATATATGTTTGCTTCTTAAAAGTTATAGGTTTAAATTTAAAATAGGTAGGAAATTTATTACTCCATAAATTTTAAACAAATAATTTTTTAATGTGTAATTATATAATTGAATATACAATTTGAGTGGATTTAATGGTTAAGTATATATATTTTCTCCTTAAATATCATGAGTTCAAATCCAAAAGAGAGAAAATTTATAACTCTATAAACTTTAAACAAACAATTTTTTAAAGTGTAACTATATTATTGAATAAGCAACTTGAATGAATCTAATAATTAGAAATATATATTTCATCTTTTAAAAATCATAAATTCAAATAAAATAAAATAAAAAAATTATAATTCAAATTTTAAACAAACAATTTCATATATTTAAAATATTAAAATGTTTACCATCTTTAAAATCATATCATAGTTCAAAACCAATAAAAATTTATTATTAAAAAGTTTAATTAAATCATACTCCAAAATCAATAAAATTTAATTATTAAATCAAAACCAATAAATTTAATTAATACAATATTATGATGTTTTCCGATCAACTTTGATGTGGTTTTAGTAAATAAATTATTTTATATATATCAAACTCAATTTCATGTATTTGAAATATTACAAAGTTTACCATCATTCTCTTTAACATATATTTTATATTTTATGTTCACTAATGATGATTAATGATTAAATGCCATCTTAGTTCTTCGTATCATCCAGAGATAATGAGATAATGTTGTCCTTTTAGCAGTACTATCAAAATTGATGTGATTAAAATGACCATCAATATTTGTAGTAAGAATTAGTTAATTATTGATCTTGAAAAGTCAAATAAAGGTGGAGGTTCTTTCTCTTTGACATAGAGGAGGAGTAAAAAAAGGGAGGGAAGACCGAGGAGACCCAATCAATCAATTTTAAAGGTAATGGGTAGAATTAGTTAATTATTGATCTTGAAAAGTCAAATAAAGGCATTGGGTATTTATATAGTTATTGATGTTAGACCATATTTTTTTTAAGAAAAAAAATTGATTTTTATTTTATAGGAACTTGAAATGCAATACTTAGGTGTTTGTACAATTTTTATGATTTGTAAATTGTTGTGGATATTTTACTAGAATAATTTGTTACAATATTGATTTTTTGCTTGTGTTTGAAATAGATCAAATGTGAAAAATAGAGAACCTTAAAATACAATCACACACCATCCACAAATTAACACAAATGTTTTCTCTCGGAAACCATTATAGGAGAAAACACAACATAACGCCGCCTCTTTTGTGCTCTCTAATCTCCCACTCCCAGTTGTTCTGCTATGTTGTGGAACAAAATACAATAACATAGAATGAAACGTCTATAGTCATCTAGGGTTAGGGCATTGACTTCCTCAACCCTCAATTAATAATGATCCCGTTTGGACCTTTCAAAATGTTCTTAGAAAATCCACTAGATGACTAGCCCCACAAGTTTGAATAAGAAAGGCTCTACACGTTTAAGTAAGAGATACACGTTTAAGTAAGAGAGACTAATGTGACATCCACTTGCACCATGGTATATGATACTATGCAGCTTTGTTGTTATCATGATGTATGGCTCCCACTGATATCAGAATGTTATAACTCGGGTCAGCATCGCGTAAAACTCCCAAAACACATTTTCCCACTTAAACAATCTTATCAACATTTAAACATTTCACAAAGAAAATCTAGGGTTATACGGGTTCATTTGTCATCGTATGCTTAGGTAGACAAGTTAATCAAACAATAATAAAGTTTTACATAAAGTTTTAAATGGACAGGTTAATGATCGATGGTAGGAAACATATATTGGGCTTTCTTTGTTATGAACTTTCACATTTTACTGTGTGCAGAGTATGCTTCTCCTGTGCACATTTTATTGTGTGCAGAGTATGCTTCTTCTTGATTTCATCATAGTTATTGTACACTATAATCCTGAGAGACATAGATGATTGGAATTGATTTCGATCATTTCTATTTATGTACAGTTGTTAATTGCTTTTGAGCGGCGATAGTGAGTCCAGGAGCGTGAGTTCTAGGTGCACCTCTCATCTAGTATGCATTTAACCATTCAATATTAACCCTTTATCTATTGAAATTGAAATTTAATTCATTGGAAAGCATCTGTGTCAAACATTCATGAGAGACCATTGGAAAGCATCTGTGTCAAACATTATATTGCATTTGATGTGGAACATCATATTTGATTAAATCGTGCACCCATTGGTTTAGATTCATAATCCAATATAATTCTTAAACATAAATTGTTTGAACTTAACTCAGTGATTCACACAAATATACATATATAGAAAGATTTTCAAATAAAACATTTATAAACCTCCAATATTAAGAGAGAGAGATCGAGTTCGTTCAAAGTCCTTAAATGGCGTGCACTTTCCACATTGTAAGCAGAGCAGAGCACGAGGTACCTAACGAGTACAATTGACTCATAACTAAATCTCAATATGCGGTCATATAAGAAATCTTCTATTACTTTCTTCCGTATCTGTATTTGCCATGTCAACGATCTATCATTGGTGAGCAGCATCATTACTCGCGGTAGAAACAATCTGTGTGATAATGGTGGAGCTGGAAGCCACGTCCATTTCTACATTGGCCAAGATCCATGGATGATCTACATCATCCCAATCATCACGTTTAAACAGTAATTTAGTACTCCGCCCATCAATAAAAGTCAAGAAAAGAATAACTCACTCAAGATTTGATCGCAAGAAAATCGGCGCGTGCTGTCCTTCTGCAATATTCCAAGAACGAGTTCCTTTGCGGAATCGGATATGAACCGGCCACTCAGATTTGGCTTTGTATTTTGTATTTGCTCATACATGACCATGGCATCCTCCTCTGCATAAAAAGGTGTCCTCGCAAAGAGAAGAACATATAACACCACTCCTGCGCTCCATATATCAACCTCGTACGAGTACCCATTTCCACTCAACATCTCTGGAGCAGAATATCTCAATGCCCCCACGTTATCATTGATTACAATTTGATAACCTGTAAAAATAAATAATCCATCAATATACTACGAAGGAATGCAAAATTTACAAATAAATCCTCAAGAATATTTCTGCAACGTACCGTTGCATATCGACCTATCAAAATTTCCAAGTTTGAAAACCCATGAAGACGAGTTTAGATTGTTTGCAGTGTTTGATATAAAAATACTGGATGGTTTTACGTCTCTGTGAATGATTTTCCACGTCTGGCAGTATTGAAGGGATTGGACAAGAGATTGGATTATTCTGGCTGTTAGTTTCTCAGAAAGGAAGCCATGGTCATGAGCGTCCATAAAATGCTGGAGATCTCCTCCATCACATAGATCGGAAATCATATAAACATTCTGCGACCAGCCATATTTCCCCACCCGTTCCTGCGGGAAATATGCTATGGACTTCAAGATTCCTGGGTGTCTGCGGGGTAAACAAGTCTGCAACATGTACAATAAATACATCTCACGCACTGCATTAGCCGTAGCGGGCATCTTTTTACACGCGAATTGCTCCCCTGTTGTCCTGTCAGTGCACTTGTACACCACTCCCAGCCGTCCTTGACCAATCACTTCCCCAAACTCATAAAGCTTCTTCACAGGAAATTCGTGACCGTCTTCATCGTCATCCGGTCTGCTCAGACAACGGCACAAAAAATTTATCATACGCAGCATGGTTTCAATGTCCCTGAGACGATTGAGAATAAAAATTTAATACAGTTCTAAAGAGCAGATCAGAGAAATTTTCTCGAATTTAATCTCGAACTCACGAGTGGATAAAGAGAGTCAGGCAATATCAATGACTTATGATATATGTAGCCATTCAGTTGGGCCTGGAACTCAAAATTTGGGAGCGAAATTGGGATGGGATTGCGAGGAAACAGCGGTATCCAGTTATATCATCTCTTACGATTACAGTGTTCAAACCGTCCATGTAAAACCAGTACTACCATGATCAAACCGTCACTATTTGAGGAATGTTTGTTTTTAATCAAGGCTACGGTATACTCAATACCATAGCATAGCCACCAGATTGGATGTTCGAAGATAATTTCGGATAATATATGCTTCCAGAGAAATGCTTAACCAGAGTAAATTCAATAGATCTTATTTAACGATAATTTCGGATAATATATGCTTCCAGAGAAATGCTTAACCAGAGTAAATTCAATAGATCTTATTTAACGTGCTTATAAGTTGATTGTAATTTAATTTAATTTAATTTGAAATCTGAATATAAAGAAGTGCAGTTTTAATAATCATTCATATATTTACGTCGGTATATCTATTGACAATGGGTAAATTTAATAGGTTTTTAGTGCTTAATCAATTTTGTATGGACACGATTAAATATTGATGGAATATTCTTAGTCGTCTCAATAAATCAATGGTTGTAATTTCAACCACTAACTTCCCTACTACTATAAAGACATCAGTTTGCATGTTTATTTTTTTACTTTTACTAAATCATATTTAAAATTTATTATGGTGGCTGGCTGATTGCCACGTCTGAGTGATTAACAAAGATTAATGTTTTGTTACAAAATCCAGAGATATGAATATGGAATGCAACCATTTATAACCATGTACAACCATGCTTTTCTTGCTTCACATTTACTCACGCTTTAAAAAATTAAGTAGGGTTATCAAAGGCCACCTCTGATAAAAATGCTTATCAAATGTCGCCTCGGCTTCCACTCGCCACGTTTTACTCTAACGAAAGGCAGTTGAGTGGGAAAATTTAGTGCTGGGCGTGGGTGTGCTTGAAACGGTGGTGTATGTGGCGTAGGGTTATCAAAGGCCACCTCTGGTAAAATGCTTATCAAATGTCGCCTCGGCTTCCACTCGCCACGTTTTATTCTAACGAAAGGCAGTCGAGTGGGCAAATTTAGTGCTGGGCGTGGGTGAGCTTGAAACGGTGGTGTTCGACTATGGGTCGTTTTTAATGACTGCAGCCTTATCACTTCCACCCATTTCATATATGTGCACTGGAATTGGAAATGTACCTGGTCTGTTCCCACGCCTGTGCTTATTGTACTTTAGTCTGCAAAGCTTCAACAATGGCGGACAGCCGAAACCTTTCGGGCGACCAGCCACAAGTTTGTGGCTGTGCTAGTTATACTTATAATATTTTTGCTTATATGTAAATTTGGTATTTTTTCTTTATTTGGTTTAAAAAACTTAATATAATTTTTTACAACTTTAAAACTAGCTTTACAATTTTTAATTAGTTATAATATTTTTGCTTAGATGTAAATTTGGTATTTTTTCTTTATCTAGTTTAAAAAACTTAATATAATTTTTTACAACTTTAAAACTAGCTTTACAATTTTTAATTACTTAAATACAAATTGAATTTAAATAATAAAAATAAAAATCATTCTTTCTAGCTAATTAAATTAATATTTTTAATATATATAAAAAATTGATATACAATTTTTTTTTTTACTTTTAATAAAATATTTTAATTAAAATCAACAATAAAAATATTAAAATATTTATTTTAAGTAATATTAAAACTTTTTTTTTAAAACAACACTTCTTAATTTCATAACGAACATAATGAACAATGGAATGAATGTAAAGAGCCCCTTTTAGTACAACAATAAAAATATTTATTTTAACTAACATTAAAACTTTTCTTTTAAAACAACACTTGTTAATTTCATAGTGAACAATGAACATTGGAATGTAGAAAGCCCCTTTTAGTACTACAACAATCAAATCCTAAGTAATGGTGCTCATTGAGAGCACCAATTGCCATATAGTTCCGTGTTTGCCATATAGCTTATTTACATTGAGAGCATCAATGCAAATAAGCTATTGACATTGATGACGTCTAGAAAGGTCCTCTTACTTTTAGTTGCAGCAGGTAATCAAAATCTATAGGAATGAAAAGGACCCTCTAAATTAACACCTTCATTTGATTATATGGATATTTAAATCTTATTGGCATTCTAAGAGATGGATCATATGCATGTTATGGTAATGTTTATTTTTAATGTTATGGTATTGTTTTAGTTTTATTTTTAGAGGTTTAGGAGGTACCAGATTTCTTAACTTCTATTACGGGATTGTTTTAGTTTTATTTCTAGTGGCTTAGGAGGTACAATTTTTTTTATACTTTTTAAATGGAACTTGGAGAAGCACATGGAATCATTGATGTGGATTTTGAGACATTATTTTTCTCATTTTTCTTTGTTAAGTTGAGAATTCATTTATTTTTTATTGTAGATAGGGATTAAAGATAATTTTAAGGATGAAAATTTATATTAAAATGTAAAAACATGGGCTAATCTTACTAGTCCTTTATGCAAAATGTAAAATGTTTGGTGATAGTTTTGTAAAAATATTCAAAATTCTAAGGATTTTATATAGTTTCTATAAAATTTTCACCATTTTAGGTAAAATAAGTTTATTCTATGGAATTTGGGTGATCTGTTTTTAGAAAAAAATGGAAATTGGTAAATCTTCTTTTGAGAAAACCATGAAAAATCAGCCCATTGGTCAAATTTAGCCTCTAACATCATCTATGATAAGAATTTTGACATTGAATTATTTGAAAAAAAAAAGACTTACAATGTTTATGAATGAATGAAGTCCTCCTTATGTTTGTTTTTATAAAATATGTTGGCACTTTACCTCCATCAGAGTTTCTTTTAGCTTCTTTTTATAGTAAAATATTTGTTTAAAATCTCTATTTCCATTTGCAATATTCGTAGTTTTCTTTTGAGCTCCTTGATTTTTTATTTTTTTTTGCTTTGCCACATTAGGATAAACAATTAAGGATTCGTTCAGACATAAAGCAATAAATTTTCTTTGAAATGATGGCCATCCATCATTTTGGTCTCTGCTACAAATCGTTTTGAAGGTGACTCGGATGTGTTTTGACTCTCTATAGGATATGTATTTCTTCCCTTCCACCAAGTTATTTATACAACTTCTCAATGTTAAGACAAAATGATTTACCTAGCTTCCTTCCATGGGTATGATTGTTCGAAGACTTTTTATGTTTTTTCTTTTTACCTGGTATTTTTTTTTGTTTAATTTTACCAAAAATCAGATGAGAAAGTATTGGATATGCAGATTTGAGTAGCTAAATCTATATAATCTGAGTGCTTCATAGTTTTTTCAATAGGCTGAATTCATTTATGTAATTAGAAATGCAATCTAAACAACAAAAACTTATTATTCCATCTTCTATCCCAATGAATGACGTTGATGATTTTATGTTACCTCAATAAAATATTTTTTCCTTTCACAAATTGATTTTGGAAAAAGTCTTCTGCACTTTCCATATTCTTTGAATACAAAAGTTCTTCTTATAACATCGTTTCCATTTTAGGGATGAGTAATATTGTGCATTATTATTCCACTTGGATTTTGTGATGTACATTGTACAATGTTGTGCATTAGCATTCCAATTTGAATTTTGTCATGGATATTATTTTTCCTTCCTATTGTATTTTCAACTTTGATAAGAGAATATTAATAATTTATCATTCTTTAAAATGTTATCGGGTTGCATGTACGGATTATCATTAAGTTATTGTGTAAGTTTTCGTTTCAACGAGATGCCTAATGAGAAACATTGTTCCGTGGGAAAATTACTAGGGTACAATATCTTTAAGTTATTATTTGTTATTATTTACACTTGTTATATTTTTTTTCCTTCTTATTTCATAATATATTTTTCTTAGTGATGGATCACACTGGTTTGGTCCGAAACGTCGAATATCAAAAACTTATGCTATGAATCCGAAAGAACTTTCTGATCAATCTAGTTTCAATTGTCCATATGATCTATGTAATGCTTTACTTTGATGTGCATGTTATTCACATAGAGGTTTCCCGTGAAAATAATGTTTTTAACACATATATTAAACATTGTTTCTCATGTAATTTAATTATGTAGTGTTATTGCCATGTATGTGATAGGCTAACTTGATGTTTGATTTGAATCCAAGGAAATTTTAAGAGTAATCACTATGATGCATCAAACAAAGAACATGAATAGAGTAAATTAAGATGTATTTATAGTTGTGGATATTATATGTAATCAAGATAATGTAGATGCACTTGCATGTATTCCCTCAAATTAAATAATATAAAAATTAAACACAACAAATCTCTCTCAAGTGCAAGTGAGACTAAGTTCACAAAACTTCAATTCAATAGACAAAAAAAAATTACATTTATAGCTCGAAGGCTCAACAACAAGATTGGACCCAACTTCTTAATTTGTGGATCTCAAACTACTCGCATGTTAAAGATGAATTCTCATACAACAAACTAGGATCTATGCAATAACTACTTTCTAATTTGACAACATTCTAAATGTCTTCATTTCGACATTATTCCATCATACCCCCTTTGTGGATCTCAAACTACTCGGATGCTAAAGCTGAATTCTCGTACAACAAACTAGGAGCTATGCAGTAACTACTTTCTAATTTGACAACATTCTAAATGTCTTCATTTCGAAATTATTCCAACATTCCCCTTTAATGGAGAAATGAATTTTATACAACACCTAACTTGCTTCTAAAAATTTCAAATTTGAGTTTTCCAAGAGGCTTGGTCAATGTATCAGCCACATTATCACTTGCATTACAAAAAATTAAATCAATTTACTTTGATTCAATCTTCTCTCTCAAAAAGTGGTGTTGTAGCTCTATGTGCTTTGATATTTCATGATATATTGGATTATGTGCCAATTTGATAGCAATTTGATTATCACAATTGATGCATGTTGGTCCATTTTTTTTCTCTTCAACATATGCAAGAATTCTCCGCAACTAAACTGCTTGACAAGTAGCATTGGTCAAAGCTTTGTACTCGACTTATGTTGATGACAAAAAATTATTTGGTTGTTTCTTGCTACTCCATGACATAACTCGTGATCTAATATGGAGTGAATAGCCTAAGGTAGACCTTTTTTCATCAGGATTCCTACCCAAGCTGAATCAGAAAAAAATGTCAGTTAGTTCAAGATTCCCACCAACTTCCCTAAACTTAGCTAACAGGGTCCAAGGTAAGTCCAAGGTAGTTTACACAAGTGTTTTTTACTCAAGGATGATTAAAATGCTTGTGATGGAGGAGTTGATGAAGAAAAACATTGACTGAGAGAAGTTCATTTCCTCTAGACATTTGCAATTGAATGTTTCTCCTACTCCACAATCCAAAGTGCAAAGTCCTCTTCAGGTTGAAAGCATTGTACACACAGAGATAATTAGGAAGAGGAAAAACAATGACATTGCTTTAAATTATGAGGCTCCTAAGGAACAAGAAGAAGAAGGGGGATATAATTACTCTCCACAAAGTGAGTTTTCACCCAAACCAGCTCTAGAGTTAGCAGAAACTCCATCAACTAGAGTTGTAGGCACAAAAGTAAGGAGGTTACTCTTCCCCTCACCAGCTATTGCAATTGAAGCTAGAGCTAGGAGGCCTTTCACCATGTCATCGACAAATAAGGAAAGTGTTGAAAAATAGGACATAATGGAAGATCCCATCAAGAGAAAGGGTAAAGGTAAAGTTGAAGATGTTGAAAAACATATTGAGGTCATAGACATAACCACTCCCCTAGAAAAACCTACCTTCAAAATACTAAACAAACAACTTAAAGAAGCTAGAAAGGAGATTGTTAACTTGAAGGGATAAGGGTTGGCTGAAAGAAAAAAGTTGGAGGATCTTATGGATATGTATCTGGAAACCATTGATAAATATAGGTTTACAACAAAGAGATTTTTGCCCCTCATAGGCAACTTAAGAATTTATACAGACAGAACAGGGATTTACAAGCTCAGATCAAAAGACTTAAACTGAAGCTGCAACGTTTTAAAGAAGAACTAGCCCAAAGAAATTTTAATATGCCGGCCCAAGCTGCCAAAAGGAGGAGTTCTAGGCTCATAAAGTAATGGATGAAATACCTTAAGAATCTTAGTTTTGGAAATGATTGTTCCTTGTTTTTTGAATATTTTTGAGAAAGTATGTTTCTTATAACTGATTTTTTCACTCATACACCACATTATGAGGTTTCTACAGGTGTACCTAAATCTAGAGGAATTTTTTGGGTGTTTTGGAGCTTAAACTAGACTAATTGAGCAACTACAGGATAGTTCGCAGCACCTGGCACTGTGAACTCATTTCTACAGTAAAGCGTTGCAAACTTCACTGTGAACTGGATGATACAGTCAACGCTATAGGATATGATGTGAACTCCTATTTTGATGGTCTCAATAGGATCAACGATCTCTAGATGGCTAGGGGAGGATGGTACAATTGTTTGGAGGTCAGTTTAAAGCTGGAGGATACCTCGCAAGAAAATGAATGTTCTCAAAGGACACCTCATTATGAAATATTAAGGTGTTAGGATAGATGCCAACATTAGCCTTTTTTATAGAAGTTTGTTATTTCCAGTTTGTACATTTGTAATTACCTCAATTTAATATTGAAGAATCCTATGTTAGCAGATGAAACTGGCATTGTAGGATATATTTCCTTATCTAGGATATAAAAGAAGCATTAGAAGACATTTTGTAGGTTCTAATGGTGGATTTAAAAGACTCTTTTGGTGATATTAATGTAATAGAGCCTACTCTGGTTTGATGTATCAGACTTGATGAAATTTTGTTTAATGGAAGTCAATTTTATCTCTTTCGATCTTATTTCTCTCTCACTTTGAAATTTTACTGTCATTGAATGATTCAAATGATGTTTTGTAGTTGTATTACAATGAAGGTTTGATTGTGATGTTGTTATAACTTTCTCAGAGTTTTTAGCTTGTATTTAAGAAGCTCTTGTATCTAAAGATTTTCTCTCCTTTGTCTACTGGTAAAGCATGATTCTAGTGGTAGAATCACTTCACTTATCTTAATAAGTCTTCCTTCTATCCACACTAATCCTCAAAACCCTGATCTAATTTAAACAAGAACTCTTATGTTGATGCATTTCATCTAGAATTTCCCGTGTTTTAACATTACTGGACTGAGTTTTATCCATTTGAAACCACATTTTAAAACTTACCCACAAACCTATTGATGGGTACTGATATTACACTTTAGCATTCAATGTGTAACTTTTAGTGCTAATACTGGCTACTAAGAATTGTCTCTTTTTCCCATGCTCACTGTAGAATTCCATGAACTCTTATGATATAAAGTCTCCTCCATCGTCTGGTCTCAAACACTCGATTTTCAACACTGTCTTAGTTTCAATCATCTCTTTGTATGTCTCGAATTTCTCAAATGCCTCTGATATCTTATTCAGAAAGCACACTGCAGTCATTCTTATTTACTCATCAAACAATATCATGAAGTATTGTTCACCTTTCAATCCCCTTGTTCTTTTCGATCGGATTGGATCAATATTTACAATCTCTAGTGGCTTCGTTCAAGAGTATTCCTTTGACTTGAACTTTGTCTTAGTCTATTTTCCCTATAGACAATGCTTGCATAGAATGTTTTTCGGCTTTTAAATCTCAGGAATTTCTCTTAATTCTTCCCTTTTGCTGACATTGATAAGATTATCGAAATTTATGTGACCCATTCGTCTATGCTAGAGACAAATTTCATATTCATTTCCTAAGCAACGTTTTTCTTTTCCAATTCCATTTAATACATATATGTTTCTTGGAGTTCTTACAGTTGTAGCTACCAATTTTTCTAACCCTCCTTTCCTTATTTTTCATTTATGAGAATCAAACACAAGTTTTTGTCCTTGGTCACACATTTGGCTTATACATAGTAGATTGTGTTTCATGTCTTCGACTAGTAGAATATTTCATGAATTGTCATCCTTTATTCCAAGATTAATTTTCACTTTTCCTATAATTTTGGCTAAGTTTTCATTCCCAACTGAAATTGATCCATCTCTTTCCTTCTTCAAGGTTAAAAACTATCCATATCACCTGTCATATGCTTTGAGAAACCACTGCCAATATACCATCCACTTCTCTTGTGTTTAGCTTGTAGATAAAGCATGCATTCTTCAGTGTTAAATTGATCCTTCTTTCTTATCCATATCCTTCGTGGTTCATGTCTATGACTATTCATATTATGTTTTGATTCTCTAGGAGGAATAATCAATCTACAATCTTTGGCCATACGTCCAAAGTTGTTACACTTGTAGCATTCTACCTCAATGCTCAACGATTCAAATTTGTTGTAGCTTCTTCTTTATGCTTCATGAGATATTATTGAATAACCATTTCTTGTGTAGCCTTCGTAATTATTTACGTTACTGGTGTTGGCTCTACAATTCACAACTTTATGGCCAAAATCATTATATGAATAGAATAAACGAAGAAAAATAGTTTGAAATCTGGGGGTGGAAGATATTTTGAATGGTGTTGCTCTTCTGAATCCTTATTCTTCCTGGGGTCTATCCATTGAAGACTGTTGTTGATTCTAAAATATGGACCTTCTGGGTGGTGTAGTGTATTTGTAATCCTCTTCTTGGTTCCTCTTTCCTTCTTCCTTCTTGGAAGATCCTCTGATTATTTCTGCATGTCTTCTCTATTTTGTTGTCTTGGATCTTGAGCCTTTATCTTTCTGGTTATATCCTAGACCATATTTATCATGGTATGGCCTTTGAATGATAATGATCTCATCTAATAATTTGGTGTTTTTCTACTGCATATTATTTTTCTAAAGATATTTCCTTAGAGTGACTATTTATGCTTCCAAGCCTTCGATCATCATGTCCTTTTCATATAACTAACCTCTGAGGGCATATTTAATTATTTTTTCTTATTCTACTTGGATTTTTAACTTCACGATCATCTGCTCAACTTCCTCAAAATTAGAGTTCTGAGATCCCTCTTTCTCTTTTAGTTCTTCCTTGAGTGTCTTGATTTTCTTTCTTTCAATCCTTATCTCTTCTAGTGCACTGACTAATTATGCTATGAGATTGACTTCTACTTCTTCCTCAGAATCTTATAATTCCATGAGGAGTACTCTTTCGGTATCAATGTCACTATCTTTTTCCTCATCTGATGATGAAATGTCTTCCTTGGTGCATAGACTTTTCTTGAAAATAATATTTTTGTTTCTTTTATTCTTTTGGTTTTTCTTTTTCTTTTTATGATCTTCTTTTTCATCCCTTTCCTTATTCTTATGAGGAAATTTAGAAGAAAAATGACGAAGAACACCACAATGAAAACATTTCAATAGAAGCATACCTTTATATTTTTTTTGTTCCCCTTTTCAAATTTCTAACGAAGTTTGGCATTTCTTTATCTTCTTCTGAATCATCATTGCAACTATAATTTGAATTTGGATTTCTTTCTTTTTTTATTTGTCTTCTTGGATTCCTTGAATGTTTCTTACTTTGTAACTGGGTTCTCTTGTTCTATTCTCATTTCATAGGGGGTGAGTATCCCATGTATTTCATCCATACTCAAGGTGTCCATATATGATCTTTCTTCTAAAGTTGAAATATTTTGATCAAATCTCATAGGTAAAGGCCTTAGTATCTTTTGAACAATGATTGGTTCCTTCATTTATTCTCCAAGACCTTTAATAGTATTCACTACTTCATCAACTCGTAGAAACTAGGTTGCAATGTCATCATCTTCCTTTATTTTCAATCGTTTGAACTTAGCTCTAAAGGTTTTGAGTTTTTATCCCTTGATTTTAGGATCTCCTTCATAAATATTTTGAGGCTTATCCTAGAGACCTTTTGCAGAATCACAATGCATAACTTTAAGAAATATTGAATTAGCAAGACTGTTCAAAATAGTACCTTTATCCTTTGAATTTCTTTCTTCAAGTTTCTTTCCATCCTTGTCTATTGGGAGAGTGGTTGGTGCTTTGTATCCATCTACTAGTACTTTGCATACATAAAATCCTTGTTTCTGTAAAACGGTTTTCATCCTTATACTTCATAATCAATAATTTTAGTCTTCAAACATTGGTGCTCCAATATTAGTGTATTTTGTGATCTCCTTCTAGTGGTTAGAATTATTCTTGAATGGCCTATTATGATACCAATTCTTGGAATACTAA
>ML778286.1:776758-795897 GCA_009831015.1 Picea engelmannii
TGGAGGATTGTATCTTCCTCTTGGAGGTTTATCCCTCCCTCTACATTTGGAAGCTGTAGCTACCTTTGGAAGTCATTACTTCCCTTGAACAAAAACTATTGATTATTTCTCATATATTATGCATGGTGTATTGTGGTGTATTGTTGTAACTCTTATACTATTGTTCATTTCTCATTGAATATAATTGAATGGTTTAAGTATAAGTTGAAAAAGGTTTTTAAATTGTACTTGATACTGATTCACCCCCCTCTCAGTATCAACACTTTACCCATAATTATTAAACTTGACACTTCTTATTGCAACTAATTTATTTTCAATTATTTTCTTATTTCAACAAATTTACCCATAATTAACTCCTAGTTGCAACCACTTTGACTAGTGAACTTCTTGATGACTTTCTAGGAGATTCTATAATAATTGACTTTTTTGTCGACCTTCTAGGTGCTTCTAGAATATTCATGAGGGTACTCCAACTTTACTAAGCCATATATCCTCAATCGTGAGGAACCAGGTGACGTGCCACATATCACTGGAAATGACCCAACCTATAATATCCATATATGATAGTCATACCTACAAATTCACCGATGTTCATGTCTTTATTTTTCATACAAACTTAGGTCCCTTAACCACACCTCTGGGGCTACCATATTTTTCTATCAGACTTGCTTGAAGGTTTGACATCAATGAAAACCATCCCAATCTATCAACACAATGATCCATAAAAACAAGATTCCATGATAGTTTAATTCTATCTGAAGTCAATTATAGGTGATTGGAAACCTCCAACTACATATATGAAACAAAAAAAGGTAAACATGCCAACAACACAACAAAACTTCTCTAGTATTTGATGGTCATGGATGCACATTAACATCCAACCACATGTAAGTTAAAAATGACCAATATTAAACAAAATCTTATATCTAAAAACTAAATATTAATAGATATAATTACAAATATTTTATTGAAATTCAAATAAAACAAAAATGACAACCATCTAAACAAAAAAATGGCACTATAATTTAGGTACCAATCATTTCTTTTGAATATTGTATGATCTATGTTAAGCCTTGGACAACAACATAAACCTTACATAACAAATCCTTAGCTCATTAAAGAAATATGAGTGTGATGGTTTCATAATAAGGGTGGCTTTTAAGCCCAAGTCAATGTGTAAGGAAAAAAACTAGAATTTGTTTTTATCATAATCCATATGTTAAGAGTATAATTAGGTGTTGGACGATAACATAATTCTTACATAATAAATACATAGT
The DNA here is from genome assembly GCA_009831015.1 of Picea engelmannii. Classification (NCBI taxonomy): domain Eukaryota; kingdom Viridiplantae; phylum Streptophyta; class Pinopsida; order Pinales; family Pinaceae; genus Picea; species Picea engelmannii. The sequence continues at coordinate 778,036 of ML778286.1, forward strand.
TTATTATTTAGAAATATGAGTATAATGTTTTTATAATAAAGGTGGGTTTCATATCCCAAGTCATCGTGTAAGGCCAAAAACTAATTTTTTTTAGTTTTAATCCATATGTTAAGAGTATAATTGGGATCTACAAAGCATATTTATAGATCTACGGAGTTTGAATATACTTGAAGAACTTAATTAATGATTGAAGTCCCATGGATGAAACCATCGTGTGAGGTGAAAAATTAGGAATATAGGCCCTAATCCATATATGTGGGGTACACTTCCATATATGTGGGGTACAATTGTCATGTAAAAGGAATGTCCAACGATTCATGGCTTGATTATATCTTCAAGATCAAGAATCTCTACTACTCAATTAACTTTTTTCTAAAGAGAAGATCAGAGAAATTTTCTCGAAGCTCATCTCGAACCCAGGATTAGATAAAGAGATCGACAATCTCAATGACTTATAATATATGTATCTATTCAGTTGTTCATGGAAGAGGAACCACTCAACATTTGAGAGCGGAAGTGGGATGGGATTGCGAGGAAACAACGCTATCCAGTTATATCATCCCTTACAATTACCATGATCAAATCGTCCTTATAAAACTACTATTTGAAGAGACCAGATGAATGGTTTTTTTTAGTCAAAACACCCAGCAATTGTTGTAATACCTTAGACCCCAGGTTACCATAAACTCAATACCATACCATATACAAAAGATTGGATGTTCAAAGATAATTTTGGATAGTATATGATTTGAGAGAAATGCATAACAAGAGTAAATTCAACGGATCTTATTTTTTAGTCCCTTCCATAGGAATAGAGGTACTATAGAAATTGATAAATCATTGACTTCATATTAGTTTGTCCTTTGACCACAAATATTTGCATAATATCTATTGTTGGAGCTAGGGAACTAAAAAAAATAATTTTTATATAATACAAAGTACCATATATGTAATATTCTGATTGGATAACAGATTGGAAGTCTTATTGTTGGCTTCGTTATTCCCAATGTTTTATATGTTAGCATATCCAAACTTTTTGATCGTCTACAGTCTTCTTGAATCATATATTTTTTGTATGCATTGCTTTAAGGTGGATTAATGCTAGCATTAGTTCGAATGTTTGTCTTAGCATTTCCTGCTAGCTAAATTTATCCCAATGTTTGATATGCTAGCATATCCAAAGTTTTTCCTTCGAATACATTCTCTACTGTTCGAACTATTGTTACTAATTTATTTTATAATAAATTGTTTTTGGTACGTTAGAGACCTGCCACACTGCAATCTTTCTTAAATGTTTACGGATCATTTTTGACAGACTTAAATGTTTACCTAACAAGCTTCACAGTGTTAAATGTTTACTTAACAGGCTTGTTACAATGCATTTTCTTCCTTTTTTTTATATGCAATGTTCTCTGCAGTCAATTTGGGCAATATTGTACTTCAGCGACATTGTTGGTTCATTGGTTCATGCTTTCTTCTTTCATCTCCACTGATTTATTATTTGCATGTTGTTGTTGTTCTTGTTTGCCTGTTCATCTTGTTTTGGTTTGCACGTTTGGGGTTCTGCAACCGCGATTGGAACTGTGGCATTCGTGGTTGACTGGTTGGTGTTTTCTTCTTTGTTCGCTGGATGTTTCTTATTATTGTTTGATTTGACTTGGTAGGGTTTGGGTCCTGCGGCTGTAGTTGGGCCTTTTAGTGCTTCTTAACTAGATTGTTATTTGTTGCTTGCTATTGCTTGCCTAATATTTGCAATGTTGAGGTGTTTCATCTACAGTTGGGTATGTTGTTATATTGTTTTGTAGTTGGCTCCCCATAAAATACTATTAAGATAAAATAACATTCAAAATTTTGCAGTTGATGTAAATTGCATCTCTTACGGCTTCAACCAGAGTTTTTCGAGCTCCAACTATATTTCATAGTTGGCGATGATTTGTCCATGGTTTATGTCTTACTATGTTTTCATAGTTATGAGAGTAAGTGTTGTTGTTTGAGCGATATAGTTATTCTCTCCCTTTTTTTTTCCTCTTGTAAACTTTCCCTTTTTTTACCTTTTGTTCTTCCGCTCTATTATGCGTTTCTGGTTCTATACTTTCTCTCATTTCTGTGCTCGCGGTTTCCCAGTGTGGTGAATTGAAAAATAGTTATCTCCATTTATATCTTCACATCACAATTTTGATCAACCGCCTTTCAGTTGCATACTTAGCCAATTTTATGAACGCGGCCTCGTGGATAGGTGTTATCGAACTATGGTAACTCGTGTTTGGCATATACATCTTGCATGCATAACTTCTATTCTCTACAAATCTACCCACACTCCTCAAAATTGAAACCCTGCCTCTTACTACGATGAGTTTGTCTATCCGACCTGCCTTTCCATACTTAATCGAGTTTTCAAAGTTTTGCGGGTTCACGCGTTCCTAGGTTCAGGAAAGTTTTAAAGCATTTGTCGCTCCCCTCCATCCTCGCTACCTTCTTCCCTTCCCAATGGACATTAATTATGTGTTTAAAAGTGAAAACCGACTAGACAGGTTCTAAAATATTGGCTTTAATAAGAAGAAATCTCGAGGACATCTCCCATTAAAATGCATAGACATGCGAGTATTATGTGATCTGGTAATTTTTTTTCCTGCATTTTGAATTTCCAAATAAAAAAATATTGGCTCTTTTAGTTTTTTAAAGGCTTCATCATAGTAACAGTGAAATACTATAGTACCTCGCTTCCATCAATGAATGTGTCATCCACAGAGGCCTTAAGGTCATGTCCCTATTCAATACTGTGCATATGTTAGATGTTGTCAAATTTGAGAATTTGCTCGGATATGGGAATGTTAATACATGCTATTAGTCACTATTCAATGCACATATTAAAAAATATTGGCATTAATAAGAGAAATTGTCGAGAGAATCTATCATTAAGACAAATTAAACCAAAATCTACGAAAGATCATACTATCTTCCTCCAACATTGCTTTTAAATACTTATTGCCATTTATCTCTATCATCAAAGAGTTGAGATTTTAAATACAAATTAGAGATGCCATTGAGGCCCAAATAAAATAAGAGAGACTTGTTTTATGTGACATGATCTTTGAGACAAAAAAAAACTCTCTTATCCAACAAAAACTCAGATAGGGGAAAAAAAAACAAGTATCTTCTAGTTAGCGTTCTCCCTGTATTTGATGCTTTGGTTGGTTGAAAAGCTTGCCTAGAGATTTGTTTGTTGATCTTCTTTGTTTTCTTGCTGGGAGTTGGAAGGGATTTTCAGGTCATGTGAAAAATACTCCTTCGTTGAAGCATATAGTTTCTTCCAACAACATAGATTTGGAAAGTGTATCAAATTCTGCAGAGCACATAAGAATTTGTCTTCGTCAGGGGTGTCGCACTTATCGTGGCTTGCAAAATAGTCCGTGATATTCAGAAATGACACAAAATATTAATCCATTCGTGAATGTACCCAAAAGCGGGTAAGAGAAACTGTATGGGTGGATAAAACAACATACTAAAATTATAGAAGTTTCTATTTCAAAGTTTGTTGAGCTACTTCTGGGTGTGGTAATAGACTTGACATAAATCCATGTTCTTTGTCAAAGTTTGTTCATTGTCCTTTGGATGTAGATACATAATCCAAATACAACCAACTGTCTATCGCTACTGCACATTTTTTATTTTACTACTCCTATGCATATAACTGGATTATGGACTTTGCAACATTTTCTGAGGATTACTTTATACTACCATCTTCTGCAAGATGTTCCGCGTGTTTAGGTAATGATTTGGTTTCTGAAAATCACCTTTAACTACCACCTTCATGTAATCATCTTATTTATTTCTTTATAAGAGACCTTAATGTAGTGGTGGGTTTCCAGATCTGTTTGAACCAAATGTAAATCTTCCTGATGTTTACCTTGCGTTGGATGGGGAAAATTCATTTCTATTATTGCAGTTTATGCGATATTTGATAATAAAAGAAAATGTTCAAACCATACAATTTTATTTTTTTTAAGTATAGAACAATATAATTCTTTGAACAGACTCTGTTCAAAAAGTTTTAGGCATTGTTTGGGGTTCACGTCCTTCAAGGATGTTAAGTAATAAAAAAATTACTATTGTTTGTTCCAATGAAATTGAGTCGTCGTCCAATATGGAAATTGCATTAACACTGCAATGTCAGATAATAGATTTCTTCCATGTGCCTAATCTCAAGGTCATTATTGCATAGGACACCCAACATCCAAATATTTATGGACTCAAACCAACATTGTTGTTTTCGTGAGAAAGAAACAATAAAGTCAATGTTATTTGCAGGTATGACAATCCTGCAGTTTAATTACTTTGACAATGGAAGCCCTACTTGTTTACCGCAATTTTGTAGTGCAGTCAATAACATTGTTCACATTGCCACCACCAATGTCAATGTCTGAGGCCGAAGCTATCTGGAGCCTGGGGTCACCGCCTATGTGGATTCCTAAAGGTGATTTTATTTCGAGTCTCTTGCTGCATCCAGAGGTTTCTCAACACTATTTGACATATAAACCAGTTGTCTGTCAATTCTGTTACAACTTTGGCATAAAACGTTCTGTAATTTCATAATATTGATTCAAATGCCGATACATTTTATCACATTGATTGGTATGCAATTTATAATTTCCTACTGAGTGTATTTAGGCATGGAGTTATATTTGGCATCACCTCCAAACATTCCAGACCTTTATGTGGGCTGCCATGTCTTCCACCCCTACGACGAAAGATATATTTTGATGTGATCTGCAACATTTGATACACTTGCTAGACCCGTGCTGTCGGAAGAAGTCATGTACTTCAATAAAAGAACATTTTGCAGCTGGCTTGAATGTTCCTTCCAATTTATTGTAATAAAACAAAGAAGTTCAACATACAAATCTTCAGGCAGACTTTTCAACCAAACAAATGATCGAATACAGGGAGAATAGCAGTCACAACATACTTGATTTTTTTTTCTATCTCGACTTTTGTTGCCTAACAAGATTTGTTTCTCCCATAACTAACATCACACAAAACGACTCCCTCGGCTTTGAATTGTGCTTGAATCGCATTTCTACATTGTCTCGAATGTAAATGGTCATGAACATTACAAAGAAGTCACCTTAAACCCTAATTTTTCGATGATAGAGGGAAATTAATACTTAACAAAGAATGGAATGTTGAATAACCAACCAATGCAAGCAGGTCATATCTAGAAGAGACATGTTATTCAAAAACCTGAGATAGATCTAGTTGGCATCACCAATTAAGTCCAAGACCCAAAATTGATATTCATCTCGTTGTTTTTTATGAATCAAGGATTTGATCGTGAAGATGACAGTCAACAAGATTCATTATTGTACATATTTTTTATTGGTTGGGGGTAGGCAAAATTGCAATCATTTTGGAAAATAATCTCAGTTGTATTTTGTAACCCATCTTATTTGAATATAGAATATTTATGTTTTTATCTTTTTTATGGTGTTTTCCAATCTCTCGTATTGCTTTTCATTTTATTTTGTACCTTTTGTTTGTGTTTTGTTAAACATGGATGACAAGATTTTCTTTCTGATGCCCAATACTTCAATTTAAATAAAGGATACTCTGTTCATTTCTTACATTTTACATGGAAGAATAAATTTTCATAGTCCATACTTATGTGGCTTCGGACCTATACTTAAAGAAAGAAATTGGAGGACCTGTCCTTATTTCATTCTTCGGGTCTCATAAATAGAATGAATTAATGACTATTACAACAAGACAACTCAAGTGTTGATGCCATGTTCCTGTTCAATATCTTGCATATATTGCATCTTCTTATATTTGATAATATCCATGCATATGTACTAATATGATTACTATTGGAACAAATATAAAATATTCCTCTTCGCCAAAACTTAGCCAATTATCTCGCCACTGGGTCCCGAGTTTGCAATATCCAACACCTATGTCCCATGTTCTGGCATATACATCTTGCAGGAAAATAACTTCCTTGATTTGCAATTTATGCTTTAACTAGTGATAACTCACGAGGAGTTCAAAAAGATTGGCATTAATAAAGGAACAATAGATTTTCTTATGTGTGATACTTATCCTTTTTCACCTTTTCTTCTTCCCGTCTATTATAGCTTTCTAGTTATATAATTAGTTGCCTTTCTATGATTGTGGGTTACAGGGTTGGTGGGCAGGCATATATTCATCTCCATCTATATCCTCACATGACGAATCCGATCGATTGTTGTTCCTTTCCATACTTAGCCAATTTTATGGCCGTGGTTGTCGGGTTGGTGCTTTTGAACTCTGTTGCTTCTTGTTACATTATATACATCTTGCACTCAAAACTTTTGTGGTTTCAACGAAATTTGTGAACCCAACAACATCTTGCAAATTGGGAGATGATTTACATTTGAAACATAAATAATCTATTAATATATATTGATATGAATATTATTGAAATAAATATCAAAACATTCCTTTGGCCAATACTTAGCCAATTATCTAGTCACCGGGTCCTGGGTTTGATGTATCCAACACCTATGTCCCCTGCTCCGTCATATACATCTTGTAGCCAAAGAACTTCTGTGATCTGCAATTTATTCTTTTACTAGTGAGAACCCAGCAGGCGTTCAAAAACATTGGCATTAATAAATGAAAAATGGATTTTCTACTGTCAGATACTTATCCCTTTTCCCTTTTCTTCTTCCCGTCCATTATCACTTTCCATTTATATACTTAGTGGCCTTTCTATGATCGCAGGTTGCAAGGTTGGCAGGGTAACATATCTACATCTCCATCTATATCCTCACATGAAGAATCCGACCGACCATTGTTCCTTTCCACACTTAGTCAATTTTATGGTCGCGGTTGCTGGGTTGGCGCATATGAACTTGCCTTTTCTTCTTCCCTTCCATTATCGCTTTCTGGTTATATACTTAGTCGCATTTCAATGATATCCAGTTCCAGGGTTGGCGAGATGACATATATTCATCTCCATCTATGTCCTCACATGACGAATCTGACCAACTGCTATTCCTTTCCATACTTAGCCAATTTCATGGCCGCAGTTGTCGGGTTGGCACTTACAAACTCGACTGCTTATTGTTTCGTGATATACATCTTGCACTCAAAACTTCTGTGATCTACAATTCCACCACAGGGTCCTCATATACATTAACTTCACTCAAAGTATCTATCATTGCCTTCCATCCCGACTAACTCTGTGTCCTTCCTAATATACATTAACTATTCTCTTACTAGTGACAATTGAACACACTGGTATGAAAGAATTGGAGCCCGATTCTCCACCATATATAAATTGAATACCAGACTCTGACATCGTCCCCTCTTGCATGTTACACATTATGCATTCAAATTTTCCTATCTGTACAATTTGGCCATTGGCGCCTTGTGTCTTCTGGGGAAACCTTGTCACCCTATTTTGGATCCTCACGTTGGCAGGTTGACGAAATCTCCAACTCCTAGTCATTGTTTCATGTTCTGCCCATCCTCGTACCTCTTTCCATATATGCAACGCCAAAGGTTTAATACTAAAACGACATCATGCAACAACCATAAATATCATCATTAATAAGAAAAAGTCTTGAGAACCAACCATCCCTAGAGAACTTGTCCATAAACTTGCAAAGAAGATCTTGCCAGGTAATGTCAAATCTATTAAAAATTTCAATATATTAGAGAAAGCAAGTCCCGTCAATCATTTATTTGTTCCATTCTTGGACACTTTTTCTATTATGGGTTCTTGGATTGACGGCCTCAAAATTGTGTTTTGAATCTTCCACGAGTTGCAAACAATGCTCAGAGTTCTGCAATGTACAATTTGTCCGCATGAATGCATAAAAAATCTTAATTTTTTCTCCCCCCCCCCCTCTATTATCCCTTTGTGGTTCTATATTTAGTCTCATCTATATGATAATGTCCTCATGGATTCATAAATTAGCAACTCTTTATCTATATCTTCACACCATGAGCCCGACCGACCGTGGTCCCTTTCAATACTTAGCCAATTATCTGATCATCGGGTCCCAATTTTGCATTATCCAATACTTATGTCCCCTGTTCCATCATATACATATTGCACCCAAAGAACTTTCGTGATCTTCAATTTATGATTTTACTAGTGATAATTGACCAAGGGTTCGAGAGGATTCACATTAATAAACGAACATTAGATGTTCTTCTGTGAGATACTTATCCCTTTTTCCCTGGTCTTCTTCCCGTTTAATATCACTTTCTAGTTATATAATTAGTCTCCTTTATATCATTGTGGTTTCAAGAGTTGGTGATATGACATATATTCATCTCCATATATATCCTCACATGACGAATCTGACCGATCGTTGTTCCTTTGCATACTTAGCCAATTATATGCTCGCGGTTTCCAGGTTGGCACTTTCGAACTCTGTTGCTTCTTGTTCTATGATATACATCATGCACTCAAAATTTTCATGATCTACGATTGCATCACAGACTCCTTATCCCTTTTTCCCTTTTCTTCTTCTCGTTTATTATCTCTTTCTGGTTATATACTTAGTCGCCTTTCTATGATCGTGGGTTCCAGCATTGATGAGCTGACATATTTTCATCTCCATCGATATCCTCACATCACAAATCTGATCGACCACTATTCCTTTCCATACTTATCCATTTTTATGGCCCCAGTTGTCCGGTTGGCTCTTTCGAACTCTACTACTTCGTATTCCGTGATATACATCTTGCACTCAAAAATTATGTGATCTACAATTCCATCGTGGACTCCTCAAACTTGCACGCTTCACTATACCATGGTTCACAAATGTTTCAAAGTATTTGTCCCTTCCTTCCATCCCCACTAACTTCTTGTCCTTCCTAATATACATTAGTTATTCTCTCACTAGTGACAACTAAACACACTGGTATGAAACAATTGGCATCCGACCCTCCACAATATACAAATTGACTATCGGATTCTGACATCGTCCTCTCTTTTGTGTTACAGATTATGCATTCAAATGTTCCAAGCAATACAATTTGACCGTCGGGGCCTCATGTCTTCTAGGGAGCCTTGTCACCCTATTTTGGATCCTCATGTTGCCGGGTTCACGAAATCTCCAATTCTTAGTCAATGTTTTGGGTTGGCTCTTTGGAACTCTGTTGCTTCTTGTTCCATGATATACATCTTGCACTCAAAAATTTTGTGATCTACAATTCCACCATGGACTCCTCATCCCTTTTCCCTTCTCTTATTCTTGTGTATTATCTCTTTCTGGTTATATACTTAGTCACCTTCCCATCATCGCAATTTCCAACATTGGCGGGATGACATACCTTCATCTCCCTCTATATCCTCACATGACGAATCCGATCGACCGTTGTTCCTTTCCATACTTATCCAATTTAATGGTCGCGGTTGCTGGGTTGGTGCCTTTTGTTATCACTCCAAGAAACTCCTTAGGGTTGTAGGCTAAGGATGCTTGGTAACTTAAGAAAATAATGGTTTTTTGTGTTTATGAAATTGTGGATCAATGGGATAAGTCAGTGACTAATGGGAAGAACAACTTATCAAGTATTCGAATAAATTAGTGCTTTTAGAAATCAATGATCGGATGGAATAATTGGACAGGGTATGAAGAATACTAATCAAGATAACCAAATACAATGAATGCAGGGTCATACAAGATAGTAATAATTCTTTTAATTCGAATTTATGAGATTTATAAGAAGATGACAGTTCTTAAAAGCTGAACTAAATTGAATTAAAATACAGAGTAAAACAGTATATGAATAAATCTGATATTGATGGAAAAAGGAAATTGTGATTCTATTAGAAGATAAGAGCCTTAGTACAATAGTCCAAGTGTCTCCAGAATCCCCCCCTATTGTCTGTCTTAACTCTATATCTTTATAGATTTACATCACAATTCTCAGATCCTAAAACAATAGATCTGATATTCTAAAAACAGAAAGTAAACTATATTTACAAAAAACTAGGAAGAGGTCCTCAAGATGAGGTCAATCCATATCTAAGAGTAGTAGATTGTTGATGAAGTGCAGTTTTAGCCTCCCAAGGCTGTTTGATTTGGTCCTCCAAAGATAAAATTCGAATTTGGTGAAGTGTGCAAAAACCCTGATTTTTTGCCTTTGAAAAAGATGCCAAATGTAGTTGAAAAACCTCTTTTTGACCTTATCCCTCAAAACTAGCCTTTGAATCAGACTTGATAATTCAACAACTGTCCATTTGAAGTGGTTTCAAACCATTCAAACTCAAAAAATCCTAATCTGGGCAAAATTTTGGTTATTCTGGCCATGACAGGCTTTCACTAGCTAATTTACCCAAAAATTTGCTCCTTAGCTGGTGAAAAGCAGAGCTTTCACCAACTAACTAGAAAAATTCAAGACGGGTTAGCTGGTGAAAGCGTAGATTTTTTTAAAATCAAATTTCTCAGTCATGTAGAGTTTGTTTTGCATGATTGAATAGTCGATCGACATCTACAAATCCTAAGCTTTCCAATGGTGCTTTCAAATCTGCATTTGGAGCCCGGGAAGCTAGTCAAATGTTCCCTACAAGATTAGGCATCATTCTTTCAAAAATGCCAGTGCATTTTTTATCGCTAACATTTGGCTCCAATTGGGATGGAGACCTTCCTGCGAGGTCTCCAAGAACCTGGCAGACCCTGTGCCTTTAGTATTGGGCATGGAGTCATTCAACCTTTACAATTTATCATCTGGCTATTTTCCAAAGTTTGTTGTTGTCTTTCCCAATCTTCTTTATCTGTAGCATCTCTGCTTCAAACTCCCCTGAAAATGTTGTTTGCACATTGACATGGCATATGTTGTAAAATGGAACAAACTTCAGTAACAACTGCAACTATTGAACTGAAAATGTCATGTCAATGTCATGCTAAGACCATATCATATGCCTCCTTTGCGACCTCTTTAGTCTGAGGATATTCCATGAATCTTTGATGCTAAGTTTTTCTTGATTTGGTGGTTAATCATTTGATGCTCCCATACCTTTTCAAATACTCCAAAATCGCTTTGCTCCAGCTTAATTTTCCAGAAATTTATTTTTGTAGTTTCACCAGCTAATTCACCTTACGATCTGCTAGTTAGCTGGTAAAAGTTCTGCTTTTCACCAGCTATCTGGTTATAATTTTTCTCTTTGCGTTGGTGAAAGATTTTTCTTTGGCCAAAATAAACCTTTCATATTCAAAACTGTTGTTCACCAAAAACTCACCGTTCTTTTGATTTATCTCCCTGCAAATTTACAACAACCTATCATTCTTGATCCACTGTGAGATCTGCAAACAAAATATCTACTAGAACTTTCCAAACAGAATGAAATCGAGGACAACAAAAGGATTTTTCCTTCACTGCAGGAAGAAAAGAAGCATATGCTATCGTGTGAATAGGTCAATTAGATTGCATGCATGTGATAGCATTTTACATAGATTTATCATCTCTGAAAGGATTTTGTCATGAACTTCAAAGCTAACTATAATGCATCTAGATTTCCATTCTCAGAAAAATTCTATAGTTAATGAAAGCACACTTCCACCCTCCAAATCCCGCATACGAACAGTACAATCCATACTGCCTGATACCAATACTTATCTACTCTATGCTCCTTTGCAGTAACCACCATATTATGTGCTTCCAGACAGAGTATAGGACCTGTGTGGCCTGTAAAAGACTGTAAAGCCACATTTACACCAATTTTCTGTTGTAATCCACCTTCTTTAACATAAGGATTTGGACCATTCCATCTTTTAAAGTTTTATCTTACCACTACAAAAGACATATACTAAAGCAAATGATATACTGGAATTCTTTGAAATTGTATGAGTGGAGGAATTGTAATGCAGACCGTCCAGAAGGACATCGTAACATTGTGTCAAGCAATTATCCTACATTGGGATTCTACAATTCCTTTGTGCTTTTATTTCAATAAAACTCCTGTTAAAAGTCACCCACTTTGAGAAAGCTTGCTAATTATCTAGGTTGTTCCGTAAATAAGTTCTTAAAGTGCTCGACGCTAGCTTCAACTCTTGTTGTAAAATAAACATGAATCCTATGCACTAGAATCTTATTCAGCACCGGGTCTTCATGATCACCTTCATGCCTTGCTCATTGAAATAAGGCTATGATACAGAGGAAATAATCTTCTTTCGAAAAATGTATATGTGGAGTAAGGAATTAGAATAGAGATAACAACAAGAAGTGTAATCAACCAACACATAGGACTGGGGCCACAAGCTTCAGCAAGAACTTTGTATGCCATCGTCGATATTCTAGATCCATATACAAAAAGAAACAAATACCAGAATGCAATACTTCCCCATATGCATAAATGTTGTATCCATGTGAAATAACCGATGGCCAGTGCTACTACATTTATCTCAGGTGTATCCTTGTGATCAGTATTTTCTTCATCCCTTGTCTCAACAAACTGCATGCAAATCCAATATTGATGGAAGTTTCCAATTTATCTCCAGTCAAAACCCAAATCTTAATACCAGCCTGTTCTAGATTGTCAATGCGCCGAGGAACCCCCTTCTACAGTTTGTCTCGACATCAGTTGAACCAACAAGAATCAATTTCCTTTCAATTTTATCTGTGACTGTCAAACTATCCAGAACGTAGCTATACTTCATCAAATTCACCGTGTGCACATCTTCTACCTACAAAATCGGGCATTTGGACTCGGTGTTTGTATGGAGACTTGTAACTGAAAATCCAAAAAGGGAGAACGCCATCTGTCAAACTATCTAGAACGCAGCTATACTTCATCAAATCCACCGCGTGCACATCTTCTGCCTACAAAATCGGGCATCTGCAGTCACACCCCCTAGGTACCCCCAAGGCAAGAGGCCCACCTCCGCTCAATGAATTCTTCTAGCCTATTCCGAGCGGTGTGGTGGAAGGATAGAGGGATAGATTCCTTTATGACCATCTTACTTTCTTGATCTGAGGAGGGAATTGCAGATTGTACTGCCTAGCGACATGCGGAGATCCTGGTCCAATGGTAGTTGGTGGGAGAGAAGGAAAAGGATGGGATTTCTTTGGTAGTAGTAGTTCTGGCTGTCTTGTATGCCTGAGTGAGGGCTCTTTGGTTATAAATTGATCTAATATGAATGGAGTAGGTAGTAGCTTAAGTCGGCAGGAAGCAATTCAAAGGAAAGAGTAACCAACAATTGAGGTTGAAACCACTGTTGATGAATGTCATTCTTATATAAAGAAAGAGAATCGATATGTGTCTCATTTATCAGGATCGACATGTGTTTCTTATATATAGACAAATCCATTGTATGCAGACTTGTAACTGGACCTTTAGATATGGACACTTGCAAAATTATGTGCACCTAGCTCAAATAAAACAGACAGATCGAAATCACATGAAACTATTATGGGAAGCTTCCTGAAGACACCTGTCAGTGGATCTTCTTCGTGAATTATACATGTGGCTTGGTTCATGGCCTTGGGCCTGTGGGTTCCCCCAAAATTTAAAAAACCATAAAGCCCGAGGCCTGGTTTGGCTTTAGAAACTCCCAAAATAGAATTTGGTATAAATCCTTAGGGTTAGAATATTTAAAAGTTCACATTTCCTTTTTTATGAGATTTTTTAATTATAAAAGCAAAGGCTAGGATTAAAATGAATAACATTTTATTTTTTTATTTTTGTATTGTAGATAATGCCAAAGACATTTTGGGGCACCCAAAGGATTTTGGGCAAGAGAGACCAAATGGAGCTGCATGAAGAATTTGGAGTCATTTGGCCTTTAGAACTAATCCCCTGCAAACCTGTAGCCTGCCTGTAGACTGCCTTTTTATTCCACAACCAATAATTGAAAGGATCTGACTGCTCGTATGGGGAGCTTATTTTCTTGCCTACTCCTACTTCTTAACCAACTGTATTGTCTCTTATTAAGTGAAGTCATGCTTCCAATGAAGCCATGTTAGGAAATGATTTATTGACATCGTGCTAGATCTTGCCCCGAAAAATAAAGGAAGCCATATCATACAGAAAAGAAGTTTGAAAGGACGATAAAGACAATCTTCTTCTGACAAAAATATTTTAAGATCCATGTTGCTCATAGACTCTAAATAGTCAGCAAAAGGGTCATTGAAGTTATGATGAAATACCTCTTTGAGTTGCAGATCCAACTGAATGCAATGCTACTAATTGCTTTCACTAGTCTTAATGCTGGATGTAGACTGCTTAATCTCTATGGGAGGAAAATACAAACTCAATTTCTGATCAGAACCTTTCAGCTCCTCTTCACCATCACTCTCTTTATATCTGCTGCAAACTTTTAGTTCCTACAAATCTTGAAACTGTAGGGTACCCTTATGATCTTCTGCAAATCTGAAAATGTCACTTGCTGATTTATCAATCTACTCAACATCTTGAAAGTTTTCAGAAGGAATAATTTGATCATCATCTTTAAAGATTTTGAAAGAAACAATCTGATCATCATGATCGTCATCTTTAATAGATGAATCTGATAAAATGTTAAGGGCATCCTCATGGCTATCATAATGTGGATCAACAATTTCTAGATACTAAAGAGTATTCTCTATAGTAGCGTACTCTTCATGAACATCCAAATCTTTAGTCAATAAATGAAATTCATGACAACATTTAGGATAGAGAAGATCATTTGGAAAAAGTTATTTTCAAAATGAATTGAAGGTTGAATGGAAATCTGTCAAAGAACTAACACTTGCATTAGGAAGAGACTGCATGTACAAATTCAAGTCGATGAATAAAATCATGAAAATCCAACAAGTGTTCAGCTGGTACTTCCCATTCTTCTCCTCGAAATCTGGGAAGGTTGCGTTCCCATTCATCTCTACTAGGCACCGGATTAGGGAAACTAACAATTTTTGAAAAATCATAGAACGCATACCTCTTAGATAAGATCTTGTTCATTTCATACCAGTGGGGTCACCAACGGATTTCAGAACAGTGGAGTCGCCACCGAATTCGTCCTTCATGGAGTTGCCAGATAGATGATTACAACCAATGTAGTGTCCGACCTTTGTCTATCATCAAATATCAAATCTATGTCGCCTCCCAAGGAAGTTGAGCTTCAATCTCCTCTCCCCGGCAATGGTGCCAATTTGTTATCACTCCAAGAAACTCCTTAGGGTTGTAGGCTAACGATGCTTGGTAACTTAAGAAAATAATAGTTTTTTTGTGTTTATGAAATTGTGGATCAATGGGATAACTTAGTGACTAATGGGAAGAACAACTTATCAAGTATTTGAATAAATCAGTGCTTTTAGAAATCAATGATCAGATGGAATAATTGGACAGGGTATGAAGATTACTAATCAAGATAACCAAATACAATGAATGCAGGGTCATACAAGATAGTAAGAAGTCTTTTAATTCAAATTTATGAGCTTTATAAGAAGATGACAGTTCTTAAAATCTGAACTAAATTGAATTAAAATACAGAGTAAAATAGTATATGAATAAATCTGATATTGATGGCAAAAGGAAACTGTCATTCTATTAGAAGATAAGAGCATTAGTACAATAGTCCAAGTGTCTCCAGAATCCCCCCCTACTATCTGTCTTAAGTCTGTAGCTTTATAGCTTTACATCACAATTCTCATATCCTAAAACAATGGATCTGATATTCTAAAAACAAAAAGTAAACTATATTTACAAAAAACTAGGAAGAGGTCCTCAAGATGAGGTCAATCCATATCTAAGAGTAGTAGATTGCTGATGAAGTGCAGTTTTAGCCTCCCAAGGTTGTTTGATTTGGTCCTCCAAAGATAAAATTTGAATTTGGTGAAGTGTGCAAAAACCCTGATTTTCTGCCTTTGAAAAAGATGCCAAATGTAGTTGAAAAACCTCTTTTTGACCTTATCCCTCAAAACTAGCCTTTGAATCAGACTTGATAATTCAACAACTATCCATTTGAAGTGGTTTCAAACCATTCAAACTCAAAAAATCCCGATCTGGGCAAAATTTTGGTTATTCTGGCCGTGACAGGCTTTCACTAGCTAATTTACCCAAAAATCCGCTCCTTAGCTCATGAAAAGTAGAGCTTTCACCAGCGAACTAGCAAAATTCAAGACGAGTTAGCTGGTGAAAGTGCATATTTTTTTAAAATCAAATTTCTCAGTCATGGAGAGTCTGTTTTGCATGATTTAATAGTCGATCGACATCTACAAATCCTAATCTTTCCAATGGTGCTTTCAAATCTGCATTTGGAGCCCGGGAAGCTAGTAAAATGTTCCCTACAATATTAGGCATCATTTTTTCAAAAATGCCAGTGCATTTTTTATCGCTAACAACTTCGAACTCTATTTCTTATTGTTCTGTGATATACATCTTGCACTTAAAACTTCTATGATCTACAATTCCACTACGGACTCCTCGAACTCGCAAGCTTCACTCTACCACGGTTCACAAATGTTTCAAAGTATCTGTGACTGCCTTCCCTCCCCACTAACCTCATTTCCTTCCTAATATACATTAGTTATGCTCTTACTAGTGACAAATGAACACACTGGTACGAAACAATTGGCATCCGACCCTTCGCAATATACAAATTGACTATTGATTCCAACATTGTCCACTCCTTTGTGTTACAGATTATGAATTGAAATGTTTTGAGCGATAATTTGACCATCGGCCCCTCACATCTTCTAGGGAGACCTTGTCACCCTATTTTGGATCCTCGTGTTGACGGGTTCACGAAATATCCAATTCTTAGTCATTGTTTCTTGTTCCGGCCATCATCATACTTCTTTCCAAATATGCAACACCAAAGGTTTAATACTAAAAATACATCATGCAACAACCATAACGATCGTGATTAAATGTTTGGAGTCTCGAGGACTAGCCATCGCTATAGAACTTGTCAAGAAATATGCAAAAAATATCTTGTCAGTTAAAATTTTAATATATTAGAGAAAACAACTCCGGGCCAATGTTTCCCTATTCCATATTTGGACACTTTTTCGATGGTGGGTTCCTAGATTGACGGCCTAACATTTGTGTTAGGAATATTTTGAAACTTGCAAATAGCGCCCAGAGTAATATGATATACAATTTGTTCCCTGGAATGCCCTGTCACAAGTGTTAGGGTCCTATAGTATAGTCTTTTGTTCTCCAGTTACCTATTTGGGAATTTGCTTTGATCATTTTGAGAATGTATTCATGATAAGATGCCTAGGAGTAATGGTCCAATTATGTATCTTGTGTTTCAAAGAGGTTTTCAGGTATATCCAAAGTTGGCAAGTGGTAAGTTGGAAATATGATGCATACATATGAGTCTTTCAAGGTTTAGAGTGGTTAAAGCAGTGGATTTCATGAACTTGGTTATAGTTTAGTTATGGCATAAAATTTTACTTATGGTAGCTAAGGGGAAAATCTTATATCTATTATCTACCGAAAGTTAAAACTTTTGGTAGCTAAATGGCTTATGCACGTCTATCGTTAGCTACCAAAAGTCCCATATCTCAAGCGTTTTAAAAGGGGTTTTGTGATTCCCATTTCTGCGATTGTACACAAACCATCATTCATTGTTAAGCTGCCCAAAACCGATCCCGGGTATCATTCATACAATTTTCAAAAGGGATTATGATTCGTTCATCTATTGTTCAAATCAAGCAATCATAACCTAGATCGTGCCCACCCAATTCACTTGATCTTAAGAAACTTTGTGAAAATGTCTGCAACTTGATCTTCTGTAGTGAAAAAGAGCACTTCAATAACTTGATCATGAATAAGCTTTCTGATGAAGTGCATGTGTAGCTCGATGTGTTTGCTACGCTGATGTTGAACTGGGTCTTTGGCGAGCTTGATGGCACTTTGATTGTCACACCAAAGGCTGGTCG
>ML778286.1:800245-820437 GCA_009831015.1 Picea engelmannii
TATGTCGGGAACATATCGTGACCGTCGGATTGCCTAACTACAAATGCATACTAATGCATACTAAAGAAACACACTTTTACCTAAAGACATATTAGACCAAGTAGATCTTAACTAACTCCTAAGTGTCTAAATATCCTAACAGGAATATCATCTGCCCTCAAAAGTTCAAACATGAATGATGAGCTATCTAGACTATTCTTCTCAAGCAAGGAAGAATGATCGTCCCAATTTCTGAGCCTGGACCATTCCCCACCCTGGACCATTCCTCTAGCACTAAAAAAAGTGCAACTTGGAGAGAATGAGTCTGCCCTAGGGAATGCATGTCCCCAATTATTGAACCTGGACCATTCACCTATTTGGGCCATTCCTACGACACTAAACAAAGTGAAACCTAGAGAGAATGAATATTCCCTAGGGAATGACTATCCAGAACATTTCCAAAGGAAATGGTTGTCCTACACCAACCTACAAAATGGACCATTCTTCGAAACTTCTCACAACTATGAGCTTCAAAAGAATGATTGTTCGGCGAGGCAGACTAGTCTTCTTGAGTAAAAATCAATAAGAGATACTTTCCTAGAGCATTCCCCATGTTAACCATAATGGGTAATCGCTATATATGGCACATCAGAAATCCATCAAACCATTTTCATTACGAAATTGACCATTCTATATGGACCATTCTCCGAACTGGAAAATGCCTGTCCGTCAGAAATCTCAAACCACTTTCCGAACTAGAAAGGAACTACTCATCCTGGACCATTTTTTGAACTGAGAAATGATTGTCCATAAGTCAATAACACATCAATTCTCCCTCCCAACCTGGGATTCATCTCTTCCTTTTTCAATAAGGAAGTCGACTCCATGAGATCCTTCTTGAGTATGCAAATTCTTTCATTTTGGACAGAGACTTTACCAAAATATTTTCTTATCTGCTCATCTGTGGAGATATATATTGGAGACCCACTTCTCTTTTCTATACTTCATCATGGAGATTGTAATTCTTGATATCAATGTACTTCAGTCTTTCTGGATCACTGGTTTTCTCTGAAGGCTTCATATAACTTTGATCATTACAGTACATCATAGTTGAATTCATCTCTTTTGTTTCCTGCTAGCTCGTAACATCATGACAAAGCTTGAACTGGAACATATCCATGTGGAACTTTTTCTATCATCATGATATCTTTGTCATCAATTGGAAATCCATCATCTTGATCTTCTGAGTAATCATTCTGATACAATATCTTTGTTATAGAAAGTCTTCACCACACTTTTGTTATTCATTGGAGGTTCTCCACCAAGTTGTCTTCTTCCATTTGCATACACGGGTCTCTTTCGGGTATACCTCAAAGTATTGAGGTTTCTCTCCATACGCTCTTTGTTCAGTTATTCTAGATAATTGTCTTTGTAGTCATCTAATGTCAATTCCAACCTATGGATATTGCGGACGATATAATGGCTCCTGTAGAGATATATCTAGTTTACTGGAACAACTAATCATCATAGTCTTCTCCCTCCATATAGAGAACCTCTAGTTCTATATCTTGCAATGCTTACATTCATAAGTCTTTCATACATTGTTCTTCATCAAAACTTTTAGTACCTCTGCTTCATTTCTTTTAGTGAGTTCATATCCGGCTGGTAATCTTGTGATTCTCGATACAATGACTGGTTGTCCTGGCTTCTCTTTCTTTCTTGGAATCTTCATGTTCTTCCTCATGTTTCTCTTTAGATATTGGGTTCATGGAGTTTTCTATAGATTCCATGATCTGAAGATTCCAACTTCTTCCTTTTATTGTAGGATCATGGATGTGGATGGATAACTAGGGACACTTTAAGGCTTCTTTGAAGAAGACTTTTTCTAAAGCCAAACTGAACACGTACTTCTTTTCATGGTTGCTACCATGGATATACTTTATCATCTTCAATGGATCATAGGGTTATCTCCCTCCTAATGCTTGATTCATGTATGAATGGATGTTCTTCTTTTGGTAATATATAATTGGATCCCTCCATATAAGAGAGTCAATGCTTCCGTCTGCATCCTTATTTCCTTCTGCAAAGTGTTACAAATCTTTTTCCAATTTCCTCTTGATTGCAAACTTATTTATGTCTTTACTTCTTATAGGTTTCTTTATGATTTTGGATTATCTTTCATCTTGTATTATAGTCATAGTGATAGCAGTCCTTATCTTGTTGTTCTTCCATAAGCATAGTTTCTCTTTGAACATAATATCTTCTATGAAATAGATATTCAAGATATGTACTGAAAACATGGTATGTACAAGAACTATGAAGAGTATTGTTACCTTGTTTTAGAAGAAGAAGTTTGTTTTGTCTTGCTTGGATTTTCTTGAGGGTTCCCTTTCTTCAACAATTGATTATTTGTGTGTTTCCTTCCTTTTATTTAACTCGAGACAATGATTCTTGTAGCATTATATCCTTGACATATCTTTCTTGATTTTTTTTCTTCCTGGAGCCAAAGTTCCTTTTGTTCCTGAAATCCTTGAACCCTGTTGTGAAGGCTTGATCATCGTACTTCTTTTGGGGTTTCCATTTTGCACTGATCCTTAACTCTTCTTGCTAACAACACGTCCAGAGTTAATTAAATGTAGGATACTCCTTCCTTGCGTTCATGCTTGCAGAAAAAGCATCCCACATCTTGGGAAGACCATTGAGTATTATGTTTACCAATTCCTTCTCTGAAATGATCTCTTTAATATCTTGTAGTTGATCTCTTAACTGAGAGATTCTCACAAAGTATGATGTTATGTTGTCATCATCATTCATATTCATGTCACGGAGCTCATTCTTCAGACTCATTACTTGTCCAATGTTTATGGCTGAGAAGAGGTTTGTTAGGGCATCATATATCTTCTTCAATGAGTCAAGATGGGAGATGTAGGGTATCAAGTGGTATTTTATAGAGTCCACTATGATACTCATGGAATTTATGTCACTTTATTTGAACTTCTCCATAACTTCAATGTTCTATGGTTCCTTCTCTTTTCCTTCTTCAAAATCTGGTTCCACGATCTTTCCTTTCAAGATATCCAACACTTTATTCTTGGCAAGGATGAGGTCAATCCTTGGCTTCCATGCTCTGAAGTTAGAAGCTCCATATAACTTGTTTTCTAACTTCATAGATTAAGTCTTGGCTTGCTGAGAGTACCAGAACATGTGCTAGGCTAGGGCGCACTGGTCTATCTAGAAATTAGTTCAATCCCTTCACTTGAGGTGCCTCAATGAGAGGGTTAGGGTTTCTACAACTACACCTACTAGTAACCCTAGCGACAATGCTTTGGTGACTGATCTTGCGAGAAACCCTAGTGACATTTATTCAACGAGCTTAATATCCTTATGGCTATGCTCCCTTATAGTGATTTAGACTGAATGAAGGGGGTGTGGGCCCATAACCTATTAGAATATGATGGATGTGCTCATTTTACCATATACAATATCACTATTGTCACCCAACCATGGGCCGAAGCCACCCTCCGAGCACCTTAACCTTGAAAGAGAATCATTCCAGAAGAAAACCCTAGGCTAGATAGCCAAACAAAGGGTGACACACCTTATACAAGGATAGTGCACCAAACAAGAGATGATCAAATAGTCTGAACCATAACCAAGAGATAGTCCAAGCCAAAACATAATTTTCTAGCTCCAGCAACTGCAACCACAACTCTCCCCAAAACTTGCACACAAACTGGCTAATTGCAGTGCACACAAGTGAGATTTGCAATTCTGAGAATGAGTGGCATAATGAAAATTGGCCTCCTGTATTTATACTAATTCTTTGTAACTACCTAGGAAGAGTTCTTATTCTGGATACCTATTTACTCAGTATATAATATTTCTTATGGTCGACTTATTCTCTTGGAGGCTAATAACCTAATACAAATTATCCTCTTGAGATGACTTGTCTTCTATGGTTATTATCCAACTCATTAGGGTTTCTTCTTGCTTCCAAAAATATTCTATACTCGTCAGGTTTACACGTGGAAGTAAATACCTCCCATAGCTATCATAATATCAACAACAGAAGGATATCCCTAGGAGCCATTTGGAGAATAAATCACAAACTTTGTTGAAGATGATCCAAGTCTACATCACCTGTGAGCGGAGGTATGGAAGAACCATGCTCTATCACTTCATACTTCTCTTCCATATCATAGGTAATAAGCCTCTTAACATGCCATTTTACCTTCTCAAGAGTCTTGCCAAGATTTCTTCTACAGTTCGAGCCAAGCCTAAGGAAGCCAAAAATAGTCTTTTCCATCATGGACTGATCAAGTTGATATTTCTAGAAGATATTGGGAGGAGGAAGAAAACTTGGTAATTTCTCTTGTTTTGGGGAGAATTTGGGCAAGAGGTTCAACCCAAGAAAGGAGGCACTCCCTCACAAGAATTAACCTCCCCAAAATCTAGCAAAAGGAAAAGAAGATCATTGTCTCCCGTGGAAATTGCCACCAAGGTCTCTCCCTACCAATCAAATAAAGAAAATGTAAACTTAGAATTTGGAAAGTAGGTAGAGGATAAAGAGAAAAATGTAGCAACAAATATCCTAAACTTTCCATATTTTGATTTTGATTCAGATCCTCAGCTGTAGAAATGGAATTTGAGCCATCAACTCTGGAAATGGAAAAGCTTGAAGAGGCCGAGACACCATCAAAGAAGAAGGTCAACACACAAAATAAGGTCAAGTATCTAAAGGATGAAATTCCTAAATTCAAAGTGTTAGAAAGAAACCCGAAGAAAGAAAATGAGACTCTTAGGAAATCTTCCCTCAAAATTGGATCTGCATTAGATCAATCGGTCATCAAGTATGAAACCACAAAGCAAAAAAAAAAGAGTCTGATTAAACAGAATGGCAGATTAAAGAATATGAACAAATTATTGAGGTTTAAGATCGTTCAAAAAAAGCTCAAACCCACAACTCACCTCAGGCTTGATACCTTGGTTGAAGCTGCCCTTGGTATCAGAGGAGGTGACCATGATTGATGAAGCAGGGTTGAGGATTAAACTAAACCATTTTTTATTAATTTTTGGAGAAATTACAGTTTTCGCGAGCTAATTGCAGTTGCAAAATCCATTATTAGCTGCCGAAAATCATGCCTAGGATATTGACAGCTAAATACACCCTGTTTTGGTCTCTTATCTGTCGAAATCTCTGTCATCAGCAGAAAACACAGAGATCCCTACAGATAAGGACAAACAGATTTTTCAATGATCTCCAATATCTCCAGGATAATTTTCCATTTCCAATACATCTCCAAGATGTTGTTGTCAAGGTTGATATCAAATTATATGTGGTTTTTGAAGAATGTCAAAGTTCAACTCTTTTCTTGGGATTTTGTTTTCCCTACTTTTTGGATCCTAATCAGCAGGAAGCTATTTAAATTTTTACCCTTTCAATGGTAGAATTCCATATATTGTAATATATTAAGGATATATGGGGTGATTTTGGAGATGAGATCTGATCTCGGTTTTGATTTTGTATTAATTGGGTATTTTCAAAAAATATCTGTAAACAGTTAGGGAGGAGATCTAATACCCTAGTTTGTAGGATCTGGATATAATTAAAAGTTATAAAATATGGAATGTAATGGGAGATAGAGGTTGATTAGTTAGACCTGTAGGGAAGCACAGTATGGAAATATCACCATCTATTGTAAAGATGTTCAACAGGCTGTAACTGACTTTTTGGATGAATACAAAGGATTTTTCTTTTCAGATTCTTATGTCATGATCATGTGGTGAAGCGCTTCTTAACATAACTAGTTATTCTATTGCTTCACATACTTTTTCTTTATGTATTTTTTTATGAGGAGATGATGTGCAGGATTTTTTCTTAACACCCTATACTATCTTAAAACATTATTTATGTTTTCTTCCATGTTTGAATGTAGAATTCAGATAAACTCTGCTCTGCATTTGAAGTGACCCATGATCTTTTCCTCTTTCCATATCACAAATTATCATAATCCACTGATGTGACGATATTTACTGGCTACATATGTCTTTGTTATTCATTCATTTAATCATCTGTGACCTTTTGAATCCACTTCCCCAATGGCCCACTTCTGATGTCCCAACCAAAACTTGAAAACAAACCTTCTATATTGATACCTAGCCTAACATCCTTTTCAAACAAAGATATATCAGACAAAGAGATCCCTCTCTAATTCTTGGAGGGATAGATCCTTTAATCCAAGTGGTTTTGTGGTTACCCCTGACGATCTCCTCCTCAGCTTGCGAAATTACAGGGTGATAACATAATGGCGACCATACTGGGGAACTTTCTCCAGTAGTGCACTTCAAGTTCTAGATATGATCACTGATGGTTGACATTGACCAGACACAAGAAGGCTAAGATAATTCACCTGATGACTCTAATCTACAGATCAGTTCCAATTTGAAGACTCCACTGAAGGAAGGAACTGCAACATGACAAACCAATCTAGAAAGATTAGGTATTCGAGTTGAAATTATATTTAAGACATTGTTGGCTTCATCTGTAATTATATTCTCTCCTTTTATAATCATGGTCAATATTTTATTGTTGGAATTCATAATGATCAGTTTCAATGTCAATAACCTCAAAGGATTCCACATTTACCTATAGCTCTAGTACACACTCCAATATCTGTGGATAGCCCACTGAGACACAAATCTCATGCTTTATGTCCTACCATTGTTGAAATTCTAGTTAGTTATAAGCCCCTTGATTTACCTTCTATACCTGCAAATATCCTAGACATATACAAGCCCCTAGATTTACCTCCTATTCTCCATGACCTCTCTGCCAACTACAACAATAATCTGCCCAGGTTTGATGGAGAAAATGTGAAGATCACTACTGAAAAACACATTCAAAATCTTGAGGATTTTCTTGATCTGTTTGAGGTGGAAGAAGATGATGTCTGTATCAATATGTTTTCCCTATCATTTGAAGGTAAAGTCAAAATTTGGTTTTAGAATATTCCATATGAAAGCATTAGCAATTTCCATCAATTCATGCAAGTTTTCCTAGATCAATGGGTGATCATGAGAAATGTATTTCTCATCCTAGAAGAGTATGACCATTTGAAAATTCAGACATGGGAAACAATATAACAATTTTAAGAAAGGTTCAATAAGGTATATCATGAAATCTCTGTTGATATAAGGCCACCCCCAAGATCATATCACTTGCATTTCCCAGATGCCTTCGATCCTGAGATGGCATTCCAATTAAGAGAAAGGAGCACTACAACCCTTGAAGAAATGAAAATGATTGTAGTTGATGTGGAAGCTAAGTTGTTGAACAAAAGGTCCAAGATAAGGGCAGAAGATAAAGATAGAACAAAAAAGGAACATATGACATCTTCAGAAGTGAAACTAGATGTGCTGGCAAATAGTGTAAAAGAGATGATGTAGAGGATTAGTAGGAAAGATAAGCTTGTTGTTCAAATATCACATGTTCCAATAGTTCCAGAACAGACAAGGATCAATGTCCCCAAACAATTTGTAGCTCATCCTTGGTATCATGGATTGTATAATGATTGTTTCATGTATTCAATTCACAACGTAGTCAAATATGAAATTCCAACTCAGCTTCTTGAAGAGCCATCAACTGATATGATGTGCATGTTTGATGACCTTGCATATGTAGATGATTTTATAGGATATGATCATTAGGGTGATGATTATGTGGTTGAGTTTGATGATGAATTCTCAGAGAAACCAACACTATATTCATGGGAAGAAGAAGTCCAATTATCACAATGCCAAAATAACAACCAAACTATACATACTAAGCAAGATTGCAAGGAGGAAAATGCAGAAAATTTTAAAGAAAGTGCAAACTATTTTCCCCTTTGTTTTGCCTCACTCTGGAGAAAACATTGCAAGAAGATTGTAAATAGTAAGAATGAAGAGTGTTTTGATGAACAAGTTGAGGAAAATAGGGATCATATAGAAGCTGCTTCATATCTGGAGGTGTAGCTCTTGAATATTTTTGAATGTCAAACCTCAGATGAAATCATAGAGCCTGGGACATGTAATGAGTTGATCCATTTTGATTCCCTGCCCTTATGCTTTAGTTCATTTCATATTGTGAGATGTCAACTTGGTCATACTCTATTTGAGAATCATAGTGAAAGCCATGAAATGACAGTAGAACCAAAGCCATATTCATTTAAATCATTTTATGACCCAATAGCTGATATGCTGGATATTTTGTGTTTCCAAATCCAGCCTTAATTTACCCCAAATGATTTCAAAAATTTTTATGATATGGACATGATCAGACAATCTACCCCATGTCCTGGTTCACTCGAAATATCATTACAAAACTCATAAGATGAAATGAAAGCGTATCCTAAAGTGTTTGAAGACATGGAAATCACAAGTGCAACACCAGGTCAGGAAGTTGATTTGACCAACCCAGAATACCGAGAAATAGTTCAAGTCTATATTGATCCTATATATATCTACATGAAAAAAAAAAAAATCACTGGGAAACTTCTCCTTTTCAGCATTTATGTTGTTTTGCAAGTTTGTCAATCCCCCTATGATGTTGTCCAGGCTCACAATCACTTTCAAATACCATTGAAAGATCTGTTTCAGAGAGGGGTGAAGAGCAGTGAAAAAGACAAGGTGCAAGATCCAACATTTGATTGGTTATAATGGATATTTCACATTGATTAAAGTCAAACACTATCGGTTTATAGTAGGATATATGTACATAAATAAGATTGGTAGATCATCATTTTTGTTTCAATTATTAGTATTATAGTATGCAAAAAATATTGTTGGGTAAGCATGTAGTCTATTTTTGTTTTTGTTTTACTTCAAAGCTCAATCAAAGTTGGAATGAATAATCAACTGGTGTCTAGTCACTAAATTACAGGAAAGATAAAGATATAGATTGTGGGATCAACCTAATGGATAAAGAATTGATTTATGAATCTGGAGATCTGATATTCTTGACACTTTTTCAGGAGCTACCATCCCCAATTGGAGCCTATGTTAGGGTCCTATAGTATAGTCTTATGTTCTCCAGTTACCTATTTGGGAGTTTTCTTTGATCATTTTGAGAATGTCTTCATGATAATATGCTCAAGACTAATGGTCTAGTGGTGTATCTTGTGTTTCAAAAAGGCATCCAGGTATATCCAAAGTTGGCAAGTGTTAAGTTGGAAATATGATGCATACATATGAGTCTTTGAAGGTTTAGAGTGGTTAAAGCAGTGGATTTCATGAATTTGGTTATAGTTTAGTAGTGGAATTAAAGTTTACTTTCAGTATATAAAAGAGAAAATATTATATTCGTTAGCTACCAAAATTTAAAACTTTTGGTAGCTAAACGGATTATGCACATCTATTGTTAGCTGACAAAAGGCATCAGAAATGCGAATGTACATTTCTGCGAATGTACACAAACCATCATTCATTGTTAAGAT
This sequence comes from Picea engelmannii, assembly GCA_009831015.1. Lineage (NCBI taxonomy): Eukaryota > Viridiplantae > Streptophyta > Pinopsida > Pinales > Pinaceae > Picea > Picea engelmannii. Next base: position 809,698 of record ML778286.1, read on the forward strand.
GCCAAAAATTGATCCAGGGTATCATTCATACGATATTCAAAATGAATTATGACCCATTCATCTATTGTTCAAATCAAGCAATCATAACCTAGATCATGCCCACCCAATTCACTTGATCCGAAAAAATGGTCACGAGTTTTCCAATTCTTTGAATCAGTTGAGGTCGGTTTGTGATTGTTTTAAAGCTACACATAGGTTCCCAAACACTTCATCTGTTGACCATATCTTTGTTTCTTATTTTTTTACCACCACCTCCATTTTCATTTGAGTCTATCGTTTTCCCTCACATACCCTGGCCACCTCATAATTTGCACAGTTTCTCTAAGGTATCTTCAAAAATTTTGGTAATGAAGATCACAACTGGAGGCACCCTACTGAGGAAGGAACTGTAGGATATTTCCTACTTGGAGGCCCACCCTGAGGTCTGTGAAATTTTAAAGTAAGTTGTATGCTCTAGGTTTTGTCAAAAGCTACAAGGGTATCATCAGGGTATTACAGAATATTTTTCCAAGAGATTTGATGACTTTAAGGTTCATCTTGGTCCTGTGGTAATGAAGATTGATGAGGCCAGTGTTGCAGCTACCACAAAGATTTATGGTGAAGGAAAAAGGTGGTTTACTACTACCTCAACCAAAGAAGTTGATTTCAGATTTTTCCTCAAAGAATAAAATCAACATATGAAGTGGAAGAAGGATATCCCCAGGAGCTATTTGGAGGATAAATAACAAACTTTATTGAAGATGATCTAGGTCTACATCACCTTTGAGGGGAGGTATGGAAGAACCATGCTCTATCACTTCAGACTGTTCCTCCATTTCACAGGTAAGAAGCCTCTTAATATGCCATTTTACCTTTTTAATAGTCTTTCCAATATGTCTTCTAAAGTTCCAACCAAGCCTAAGGAAGCCAACAATAGTCTTTTCCATCATGGGATGATCAACTTGATAGTTTTCGAAGAGCTTGGCAGTAGGAAAAAAACTTGGGACTTTCTCTTGTTTTGGGGAGAATTTGGGCAAGAGGTTCAACCCAAGAAAGGAGGCACTCCCTCACAATAATTAACCTCCCCACAAACTAGCAAAAGGAAAAGAAGATCACTGTCTCCTGTGGAAATTTCCACCAAGGTCTCTCCCTCTCAATCAGAGAAAGAAAAGAAAAAGTTATAATTTGGGAAGCAAGCAGAGGATAAAAGAAAACTGCAGCAATAACTATCCTGAACTTTCCATACTCTGATTCTAATTCAGAACCCCCATCTGTAGAAATGGAATATGAGCCATCAATTGTGGAAATGGAAAACCCTAAAGAGCCTGAGACACCATCGAAGAAGAAGGTTAGCAAACAAAATAAGGTCAAGAAGTTGAAGGAGGAAATTGTTGAATTCAAAGTGTTATAAAGACACCTAAAGAAAGAAAATGAGACTCTTAGGAAATCTTCCCTCAAAATTGGATCTACATTAGATCAATTGGCCATCAAGTATGAAACCACAAAGAAAAAAAATAAGAATCTAGTTAAACAGAATGGCATATTAAAGAATATGAACAAAGTATTGAGGTTTAAGATCATTCACAAAATGCTCAAACCCACAACTCACCTTAGGCTTGATACCTTGGTTGAAGCTTCCCCTGGTATAAGAGGAGGTGACCATGATTGATGAAGCAAGGTTGAGGATCAAACTAAACCATTTTTTATTAAGTTTTGGAGAAATTACAGTTTTCGCTAGCTAAGGGAAGTTGCAAAATCCATCATTAGCTATCGAAAATCATGCCCAGGATATCGACAACTAAATACACCTTGTTTTGGTCTCTTATCTTCTGAAATCTCTATCATCATCAAAAAACACAGACATCCCTACAGATCAGGACAAACTGATTTTTCAATGATCTCCAAGATCTCCAATATAATTTTTCAATCCCAATACATCTCCAAGATGTTGTTGTCAAGGTTAATATTGAATTATATGTGGTTTTTAAAGAAAGTCAAAGTTCAACTCTTTTCTTGGGATTTTGTTTTCCCTTCTTTTTGGATCCTAATTAGCATAAAGCTATTTTGATTTTTACCCTTTCAGTGGTGAAAATCCATATATTGTAATAGATTAAGGATATAAGGGCTGATTTTGGAGATGAGATATGATCTCTATTTTGATTTTGTATTAATTAGGTATTTGTAGAAAATATCTATAAACAGTTAAGGAGGAGATATGATACCCTAGTTTGTAGGATCTGGATATAATTAAAAGTGATAAAAGATGGAATGTAATGGGAGATAGAGGTTGATCAGTTAGATCTGTAGGGAACGATGGTAGGGAAATATCACCATCTCTTGTAAAGATGTTAAACAGGATGTAAGTGACTTTTTGGATGAATACAAAGGATTTTTGTTTCTAGATTCTTGTGTCATGATCATGTGGTGACGTTCTTCTTAACATAACTAGTTATTCTCTTACTTCACATACTTTTTCTTTCTGTATTGTTTATGAGGAGATTATGTGAATGATTTTTTCTTAACACCCTGTACTAGATTAAAACAATATTTATGTTTTCTTCCAAGTTTGAATGTAGAATTTGGATAAGCTCTTCTCTTCATTTGAAATGACCCCTGATATTTTCCTCTTTCCATATCACAAATTATCAGAATCCACTGATGTGAATATCTTTCCTGGTTACATATGTCTCTGTTATTCATTCATTTAATCATCTGTGACCTTTTGACTCCACTTTCCCAGTGCCCCACTTCTGTTGTCCCGACCAAAACTCCAAAACAAGCCTTCTACCCTCATACCTAGCCTAACATACTTTTCGAACAAAGTTATATCAGACAGACAGATCCCTCTCTAAGTATTGGAGGGCTAGACCCTTGAATCCAAGTGGTTTTGTGGTTACCCCTATCGATTTCCTCCTCAGCCTGATAAATTACAGGGTGATAACAACGAGCCCAGTTGTCTGCCATTCTTTTCAATACTTAGCCCCAAGTTGGCAGTATTTCCATGACATTGTACATTTAATATGTATCCCTATTTCAGACTTAGACATTTTTTCGATTGCGGGTTCCCAAACTAGCTTTCTCAGGATTGTTTGTTGAATGTTCCATGACTAGCAATCACTACTCGGAGTTCCGTGATATACAATTTGTGCACAAGAAAGTATCATCATGCTCGAGAGATAGAAGTTTTCCATTGGGCCCTCACCTTTGTTGGATGTATCTTGTAGCCCTATTTCGAAGCGTCACCAACCGCTTTCGATAATTATCCATTCCTTACTTGTTGTTTCGTGTCCTTGCTACCTTCCTTCTCTTTGGAAATGCAATTGGTAAGCTTTAATTCTAGAACTTCGTTGTGCATGAACCTTAAACATGTCATTAATGAGCATCCTCTCTTCCATGGTACACATTTTTCATTCAAGTCCCAAAACATAAAATTTTACCTTTGGGAAGTCTCGTCTCCTAGGGAATCATTGTCTCCCTAATTCTGAGGCTCATCCGATAGATTTGCATACTTGCCCATTTCATGGAATCCCTTCCGCGGTTCCTTGGGTTAGTGGGTTCACGGAATCTCCAATTCTTAGGAACTGTTTATTGTGCTCGAACAAGTTTTACTACCAATAGTTCATCATGCAACATCGGTACTGACCACCATTAAAAATAAAAATTGTAGATGAGACAGTTAAGTTTAATTAAATCTCGACTCATCGAATTTAAATTAATTTATCTTCTCTTATTTTCTCTTTATGCGATATATATTACAAGTTTCAATATATTAGCGAAAATGAATCCACCCATCTGTTTCTCTATTCCATAATTAAGACACTTTTTTTGATTGTGGGTTCCCAGATAGTCGGGCTCACATTTGCACCTACATTCTTTCGTGTCCTACAAACATTACCCGAACTTCCGCGATATACAAATTGCCCTCTCAACTGTCCTATCATACCCTTTTCGGTGTTACACGTATTTCACTCAAAAATTTATGAGACACAAAATTTGACCCTCACGCCCTCACCTTGAACATTTGTACCTTGTAACCCTATTTTGAAGCCCACTCGACCGCTTTCCATAATTAGACACTCAACTACTTTTTTCGCGTACCCATGACCTCCATACTTCTTTCTTAATATGCAATTAGAAACCTTTCATGCTATCGTCTCACCATGGAGGAACCATCAAAATTGTCATCAATGAGTGAAACACTCAAGGAAATCTCCCATTATTATGCATTAAGCCAAGATCCATTGAGAGTTATATTGTCCCTTTTGATTGTTCGTCGCATTGGCCCATTCACAAAATCTACAATGATTAATCTCTCATTGTCGTATCCTCCATGTTCACACTTCTATGTGTGTAATTATTAATCTTTAATGTTAACATTACATCATGAAACAACCATCGAAACTATCATTAATGAGAAAAAATATCCAAAAGATATCTCATTCACACACATTGGACTGTGATTTGCGCAAAGTTATATTATCCCTTCCAAATTTTCATTTCATTCATCATCTGGAGAAAAAAATCATTCTTGTAAACTTATGGAAGCAGGTCGATAGTAGATTTGTAGAGATATAGTAAATATCCTCGGACATCAAGACCAAAACTTCCAGTGGTCTAAGGAATACTTTTACTATTCATCTTGTTCTGCCTAGAACAAAGTGATTTGGACCTCTGGAATTTCTCGTGCAGGCTACGTCCCTGAGGTTTTTTACTGTAAGGAGGTGGTCTCTTGGTGTGCCGAAAAAAATATTCCAATCCAAAGAATGATTCCACTACGTGAACATTCTCCTTTTTCTTTTTCACCTCATGTATTCCGCAATATGTTAAAATTGTTGGAGCCAACATTGACCTTCAGAGGACAAGACTACAAGTAGTTCCTAGAAAAACATGATAATGGGTTGGACATCTTAGCCAAGATCCTTGAAGACCCAACAACATTTACTGGAGATATCACAAATTTGCAGGTAAGTTCCTTTAGAAATCCATTCTGGGAAATTGCTTAGTTGTTTGCAAGAATAATGGGACATGCATCCACGAAAAGCATTTCCTGTATAATTATTTATATTTTGTACTTCATAGTCAAGGAAAAATTCATTCTCGATTGGGGGAATCTAATTTCCATTGAAATATATTCCTAGTTGTCACGATTCAAAGAATCGAATAAATTTTATATGTCATCCTACTTGATTTTCGCAATAGTGCATTGTTGTCCATTTCCAAAACTGTCTCTTTCCAACAAAATAAATTGTCGATTCGGCCTAGTAATATTCTGGTACCACACCTTGTGGAGGCATAAGGCCTCCCATTGTATTTATGAATTTTTTAATGTTTTTTTCTGAATTTTCAAAGATTTATTGTTATGGAAGGATGCTTCGTGGATGTCTGGCCAGGAAACCAAATTTTTGAACAAGAAGGGCACACTTGAACAAAAGGAAAATCACAGTGTACTAATGGTCTTTTGCTCCAAGGAAAATCCTACTTTTCTTCCATGCCACATCATGGACAATATGTTTGTTGCAGAATAGAAAGGAAATACAACCATTGGTTGCATTTTTTCCATGACAAGAAAAAAAAGCAGTTCATTCCTCTGCCCTGTAAAGTCGGGGACTTCGTGTGCATAAACGTCAACAAGATTGATGAATTCGCAGGCCATTTCAGGAACTTGAACCTAACATATGATGAAAGGCTAAAATGGTTCAAACCTAATGGGATTTTTCAAGAACATTTACTAGCAGTTTGCTTTAACAACTCTTTTATCCATAGATGCCTGACCAAAGACATGGATAGTGATGACAACAATCCTTCTTCTAGCGATTGTGACATAGTGACATTGAAAAGCGTGACTAAATTGTATAAACAACATGGAAAAGTATCTGGTGAGAAGAGTTCCCCGCTAACACTCCCAAGAGCACGAAAACATGGAGAATCGCTTCAACAACCCACCCCAGTAAGAAATCAACCCAGAAATATTCAAACGGAGGAGGATATAAAAACCCTCCTCGCATAAAAATTGATAGTTCTCACAAATTTCCACCGACGAAGAAGAGAAAAAACAATGTAGGGCAGGTGAATGAACCCAAAATTGAAAGTGAACAGTTGCAAATTGAAATTGAAACTGATCACATGTACACAGTTGGTCTGTTCACAATGGAAATAGTTGAGACCGACATTTTTTATGAAGATGAATCCTTCATATTCCAGAGTGTTGTTTTTGACAGCCAATCTAAAGATATGGTCATTGAAAAGAGAGATGTAACAAATAGGAAAGGAAAATATCATACAGAGATTAACTTTAGGAAAATGCGGCCATCCCAAATCTCCCTATTTCACAGCATAACTGATTATTCTCTTGATGATTCCATTGGATGAATTGAAGCGGAGAATTCTAGACTGAAATACCACGTCAAGGAATTTGAGGAGGCTTTCATTGCTACCTTAGAGTTTGCCAATCCTTTAGCAAAAAACATGCCTGCTGCCACTGCAACCAACATAAAAGTATCCTCCACCCTCCTTGCATCGTCTAGAGCCCTTGTAGAGAATAACATCAATAAAATAATGTAGCTAGTTAGTGAAGCCTGGGAAACATCACAAAATATAGATTCCTTTTGAAAGAGGGAAAATGTTTTGCAGGAACATTTGTGGGTGAATTTAAAAAATGATCAACGTTTATGTGAACAAGTGTTGACCTCTCTTTCCAACCATGCCATCAACACCTCATATTTGAAAAGACGACAAGAGAATCTGCCCTCCCTAAAGCAGACCAAAAAATTAAAAACATGCTGGAAAAAGAAATTTAAGAACCTGGAGCTCATTGTCAAATCATGTAAACAAGCCATAGTAGAAAAGGAAGAATTATTCACAAACCTGATCCTAATAGACTTAGCCAGAAGTACCAACGAGGCTCAAGACCCAAACTTAATTCTCAAATCCTTGTCAATGACCAAAGAAGCCTTTGATGAACAACTTGGTATTTTAAAGGGGTTGTCTTTCAAAAAGTTTTACAACATCGTTCAGTATCGTGTAGATGAGCTCAAGAGATGGGTACTAGACTATTTGGCACACAATGAAGAAATTGAACAGAGTCTACATCTTATTTCAACTGATCTAAGGAAATTAGAAAACGACCTTTTCGACGTAGAAATCCAGGATGAAATCAACATGGCCCCCATGATAAGTTACATTGAGGAATGGTTCCAACAAAAAATGGACAACCTCATCTAGGAAGGGCAACAACTAGTTGACATGATTCCAGTGACTGTCGACGAAAAAAGAAAAAACACATCAGCTTCATAGTAAGTCTATACTGATGTCATCTTGTTTTCTTTATCAATCTAGTTATTATACATCTTTAAATAGAAAACTCTAACCAAACAATCATAACTTCCAATTTCTTCTTTTCAAGTCTTCCTCTCTAACGTCACACACTTCTTCTTTCTACATTCCTAATTCTTGTACTTATTTATTTTTATGGTCTATGGGAGCCCTAATCCCAGTCTATATGACAAACGTGTTTAAATTTCCAGAAATATGGAACAAATTCCAGAAATATGTAACAAACATTATTAATTTTTGATAAATTTCAAAGAAAACTAATCCGAAAATGATAAATTTTTGTGTTAAGGAACCTTTGTTGCAAGAAATTATTAATATTCTATTGTATTTGAATGTTTAATGTGTATTCTTCATAAATACCTTTGTTGCAAGACATTATTAATATTTTATTTTGTTTGAATGTTTGGAACTATGTTTTTGATAAATTTCAAAGAAAACTAATTCAAGAATGCTAATTTTTTTGTGTCAAGGAACCTTTGTTGCAAGACATTCAAAGACCAACATCATAGCACTTTTTTAAATGTTAAATATTTCCTTACTATCAAAAAAATTGTATATGATACACATACTTTGAATTTATTTTTTTAGTGTTGTTATTTACAACATTTTCATGCCTACTCATCTTCAAATACCTTGAAAGATCTTGGAACCATTTCATTTAATTTTACTTTAATGTATTTTAATTTTATGCTTATTCTATTGTATTTGAATTTTTAGTATCTATGCTTAAAATAAATGGAATAGATTCCAGATTTTTGATAGATTTCAAAGAAAACAAGAACCTTTGTTGCTTCAGAAATATGGAACAGATCCAACCTTTGTTTAATATTCTATTGTATTTGAATGGTTATTGTCTATGCTTATTGGTTATGTTTATTGTCTATGCCACAAAGTCATCATCTGCATGGATGCCACATGTACTTAAACTTGCTTCCCACGTGTCTGTACTTGGTCTCGTTGTAGCAGTGTATTTATTCCCATTCCAACCTGTCGAGGACTACGCTGCCATGCAACACTTGTTTAACATGTTCTTAAATTGATTGTAATTTAATTTAATTTAATTTGAAATATGAATATAAATATAAAGAAATGTATTTGTAATCATTATTAATATATTTATATTTGTATTTTAATACAAAATTATAATATTTTATTTTTATTTTTATTTATGTGTAAATTTGGTATTTTTTCATAACTTTATATATATATATATATATATATATATATATATATATATATATATATATATATATAGGGTATAATGTTATTTTGTGTAAAAGTTTCCATGAATATCAATTTGTGTAACTTTTCAATAGATTAGTTACATCAAGTTGCAAACATGTTATTTGTGTGTTATTTGTGAGAATCAAATATAGATGGGGAAAATAAAAATCATTCATCCCAACCACTTAAATTAAAAGCAATTAATGCTTTGATATATATATATATATATATATATATATATATATATTAACTTTCAATAAAATATCAACATTGAAAATATTTAATTTGTGAATAACATTAAAACCCTTTTAATGTCATTAATGGTTTTTTAAAATACCAAATGTGAACTCTATGTTAAGCATTGGATTGTAGAAAACTCTTTTGAATACAACAAGAAAATCCTCATGAGGGGACCAAATGACACATAGTTATTTCTACTTAGTAAATAGGCTATTGACATTGATGATATCCCAAAGGGGCCTCTTAGTTTTATTTATCTGTAGTTACACATTATGGAATCTATAAGAATGAAGGATACTTAACCCTTATTCCCATTCTAATTAATGGATCATATATATACTAAGGTATTGTGTTAGTTTTACTCCCTGGTAGCTTAGGAGGTACAACTTTTTTAAGCTTCTCAAAAGGTGAATTTTCATAAGCACATCGAATTATGCTTGTGGATTTTAGGATATCAGTTTTCTCATTTGTTTAGATGTCAAAGTTAAGAATTCATTCTTTCTTTCTTTAAAGTTGTTACAGGTGAATCCTCCTGTAGACAAGTGGATTCCCTATTGGTCTTTAGACTCCTAAGGCCAAGAAAAAAAAGTGATTAACATGGACACTGACATCCTTTTAGGTCTAATCAAGTTAATATACGAAGGAGAAGAAAAAATATATGTACCTCATTAACGATGTTTGTCCTTGCAAATTCCAGGTTGATCTTTGATCATGAGCTTCCTGATAGGTCCTGTAGAATAAACAAAGATACAATGGAATTCCTATTCTATTGAGGTTAACTCAAATATAGATCTATCTACTGAAGACAAACTCATGTGGAAAAAACATAAGTTTGAAAGAAACAGGCCAAGCATTGATATATTGATAAGAACAAGTAAAAGTACTTACACTCCTTTGATGAAGGTGCAACAGCTTCTTCCAATTCTCCTTGTCCAACCCATTTTCTCAAGTAATCTACACGGATTTATTTGATGACATCTCACTTATGAGATCATAAGTATCACATCTCCAATCATTTTTGTTCATACCACTTATAGGATCATATGTTTGGTATTAATCTCTAGTCTCTACCTCTACTTTCACCATGAGGAGGCCTCCTTATATAACCTTGGAGAGGCCCAACCACTTGAGAGATATTTGGGATGAGTTGAGGATTTATCTCCTTCGGTTGAGGATATTCCCTAAGATCATGCCTTGACCTTATATTTGAATCCAACCACCTTTATAAATTGAGGATATTATTCCATGTTTTAGCTCAAGAAACCAAACATTCGCTCAGAAAAGGTAGCGCTCCCCCAAAAGGGTACACAGAGTGTTTGAATGCTCCGCCAAAGAGGGCGAGGGAGAATTGGCACTCCCTAACAGTGGGTAGGGGAGAGCTTCCCTCCAAAATCCATTATTGAGTGGTTTTTCCAGTGGCAAAAGGCTTGTAATCCTTGTCAATTGATTTCTCTTCTTCAAAACTAGTCTTTGAGGTGTCTTCAGTGTCCTTATGATGTCGTTAGAGGCGCGACATAGGAAATATGATAGTATGATGTTTGTGAGACTTTCAACACTTGTTGTCCAGATGAGACACTTGCAGACAAGATGCGACACTTAGAACACTTGTAATCACGACACTTGCGACACTATCAGAGTGAGTAATTTTGATGTGTAATAGACTGCCCCCCAAAGTGCGAAGTTAGAAGATGATGATGACTAAAGTACTTTGTAGAATTTTTCAAGCAAGGGTATTGACACAGAGAGGCTGGAAAAAGCTACACACAACCACCAAACAAATATTATGACATGTTTGAAACCCAAGGCAGGTGTTGGGACTCATAAATGTCGTATTTTCATCCACCTTTCCCTTCACTATTCCTTACATTTCATCGCCCAATTAAACCTTCGTCATATCATTTTCATAAATATATTTGGGTTTCACATTATTATTTTCCACTTTATTCATTTTAGTATTAAAAGTGA
>ML778286.1:829334-840995 GCA_009831015.1 Picea engelmannii
ATTCAATTAGAGTTGGAATTAGAGTTAGAATTCAATTAGGATGTGATTGTAATCTGGAGAAGGGAATTCTTAGCTTTGTTATTCTTTCATGTTTTGTCATTTGACTATTGTAATATGATTTGAGATTGATATATTGTATGAGCACATTGTTGTTAACTCTTCACATGTTGTATTTCCCTTAGGCAATTTCATGCTTTCCTAGTTAGTGTTTCAATGCTTTCTTAGATCAGTTTGATTTCAGCAACATAGATTAGATTAGATTAGTTCTACTTCAGTCCTGCATATACAGTGCGTGTGCTTCATCAGTCTGCGTACCCCGGGTTGACAATTAAATAGTTGGGCAAGTACTATAACGACATATATTTCGCCTGACAGCAGGCATACCTATGCTTGAGTGATAAAGACTTCTTAGGTATGGATGCGATAAAATACACCGCGGATCCATAATTATATTGATAAAAGGTATAGCCACTGAATATACAATGTGGATCTATACTCTATGACCTGAAATGATCGTAGCCATGAAGAATACATAGTGGATCTACAAGATGACAAAACATAGACATGATCAATACAAAGTGGATCTATGTAATAGTATATGTGTCATAGTTCAAAAGAACTCCTTCACAACCTAGGCAAAGTATACATAAGAGTGAAAACTCAACCCAGGGTCTTCTTACCAATCCCAATGTAGTACAAATCTAACCATGTGAATAGATGTCCTGATGTTGAACATGGTAGAAACCACTTGATTACCGGTCAATGATGTAAACCATTAACAAGCACGAGGGAAATCACCATTGATGTCAATGATTCCCAAGGTACTCTAGTACATTCCAACAAATTTGAATAGATGAGCTGAATTTGAACATCCATGGAATGATCCGATCAAAGGTCAATGATGTAAACCCACTATCGGACATGAGGAGGCCTTCCATTGAGGCATGAAAGTCCCAAGGCACTAACCGGTTTCTAAGTCTAATTCCTGGATAATGTGTTGAAGTCGATAGGAATAGACTCGTTGAAGGAGGGCCTTGATGTATCCCCCATTAACGACATGAAACAGACACATAGATGTAGTTGGTGGATCAAATGAACATGGAATGACACAGATATTGACGTAGGATATTTATGATGGCTGACTCTCGAGGAAGATACTTCCCTTGAACATTGAGGCACAACAACAGAAATGTGACATGGATAAAAACTTGATGATGTAGTGGATGTTGTGAATTTGGTCACTGACCCAAAGGAGTAAAAGAAAATCAGAGGATTGGCTCAGTGCAGAGGTCAAGTGGATTGAAATGTGTGCAAAGACAAAGTGTCGTGTTCAAGGGCCACTGTAAGGGTTACTACTAGTGTTCTCAAAAATTGCTTGGCTTGCTTCCTTCAATTTCCCCCCCATCTAGATAGAAGAGTACCTCTTTTTAATTTAACGAGATCGAGGAGGGTAACACATTCTCGATATGACTCACCTTCGGTAAGTCCCTCTTCCTTTGTTTAACGAGCAGGAAGAAGTAAGGGTTTGGTCTCATATGAGCCCTTCAATGTATGATTGTTTAATGAGTCCAGAGAAGGTAAACTCGGTGGTTTTTCATATTTAGAGAGTATGAAAAGAACTTAAAGACGACTCCAATGTTTTCCTTTTTCATAATGTCAGTCTTGCAAGGCCGAAAAAGAGATCAATTATCACTCAAAATACGCCCTTTCAAAACTTTTAACGAGTGGGAAAGGAAGCAAGATCACTCGACAATCTTTTCATTTTTAGAGAGTTTGAAAATAGCTTAAAGACGACTCCAAGGGGTTCCCTTTTTGTATATCCATGCAAGTCTGAAAAAGTGATAAAAGTCTACTTGGTTACATTATCATTTTTTTTTTAGCACGATAAAGAACAAAGACTAAGCTCGGTATGCCCACAACTTGAAAGCTAGTGGCTTAACTCCAGAATTATCATCAAAGGATGGAGACATGCCCTCCAAGCTTCAATTCATTCATCGATGTTGAGGTTGTCACCAATTTCTCTACTAGCTAGATAAAAAGGATAAGAGTGGATGAAAATAAGGTTTAAGAGAGGTGAATTTTTCATTTTTTAACGAGCTTGATACAGAAAAATAACTATGCTCAGGGCTTCGGGTTCAATCCCCATATTTCTATTTCATTGTTTAACGAGATTGCTACAAAGAGGAAAACTATCCTTAAAGATTTTGTTTCATTTTTTAACGAGCTTTCTACAGAAAAGAGAAACTATGCTCATGACCACTATTTCATTTTTTAACGAGCTTTCTACAGAGAAGAAAAAACTATGCTCGTGGACTCTCCTTGATCATGGCTTCCAAGAGAATAACGCTCTTGAAGGACACCATGTCAAGGGACACAACTTGGTTATGGATTCCAAGCGATCTTCACTGGATGGAAGAAAATCACTCTGGAAGGAACACATGTTGAGGGTCGCAATAGGGGTAAGGATATCAAGCTCTAATAGCCCTACCGAAGAGATCACCATGTCAACTACCGGATCCAAATGATAGGAAGTTGAAGTCATGGGAGACAACGGAAAATCAACATCTGGAGGGAATATAGAGTGAATATCTTCTTGAATTTCTTCATGAAGAAGAAGTAAAGAGGATCGATGATGGTTATCATCCCGAGGTAGCTTGTCAATGCTCAGCATTTCCCTATTAGAATCATCAAAGGGAAAAATTGGTGAAATGTAGTCGATCACAGACGATAAGAAATTTAACAGTGATGGAATCGAGTAACTGTTGGGTGCCAATAGATGTTGGTCATCCGAAGAGAGAAGAATATTGGACAACAACATATGATGTTTCGGCTGAACTAAGTGGCATGGTGTCACCTAGCGCATCGAATTCCAAGGGACTAGGTACAATCCAAGGGTTAGATGATTCAAAAGATTGATAAGCCATGGTCAAAATCATATCGACGGTGGAAATACGATGTTTAGTCGGTGAAAGTGGTGTAGGGAAGGTACCCATAAGGAAAGAATATTTCAACAAGACAACACCAACACTTTCATATGTAATCTTGTGATCTCCCAAGAATGGAATATTGTTGGTAGCGGGAGCACGAGCGTTGGGTGTATAGAAATCTAACTGATCGACAGTGACAATTTTTCCCTGATGAGGAAATTGTACACATCGAAACACCGACGAGGCAATGATAGTCATAGAATAAAACCAACTTCTTCCAAGTAATAAGTTGTAATCAAGGGGAGCATCGACCACCTCGACATCAACAATGACGAATTTGCCGCCCAAATGGATGGGTAGGGACTGTAAAATCCCATGGGGATGAAAACCTCACCCATAGAATGCATGTAACATCATTGGGGATTTGTTAAGTGTGGGTGATTTTAAACTTTTCCAACATGCTAAAGACATGACACAAATAGAAGCTCCCTCATCCAAGATGGTTCGGTGAATTTGTTGATTGTGAATAACAACATCAATTTGGAAAGGAAGTTGGTGAGAGAGTCAAGATGTATAATTGTACAGGTTAAAGATGATATGGTTGGACGACTCAGGATCAAAAGTGCCAGTAGAAGCCAAGAGTGTTCTACATTGAATGGGGCAGTGTTGTAGAACTTCTAACGTGGACATAGCACACGGTGCTTGAGCCAAATCTTCAACAATGTTGTAGTTCTGGGTGGCACGTGAACTAGGATTAAAGGTAGATTTACAGATAGTTCTATTAAGAGGGAATAAGATAGAGTCAAATGTAGGTTCATAAATATGAAGTGGTCCAAATGGAGGATTAACTGATGAAGGACTAATGGAGGACGGTGATGGATCCGATAAAGTATCGGTACCGTTAGTGATTTTTCCTTTGTCAGGTTTAATCGGTGTGTCGTATGTTTTAGAGAAAGTGGTAAAATTAATCCCATCAAGCAGATAAATATGTGCACTTGTTGAGGCCTCATCATGAGGATGGCTAGAAATTCCCCCAGGAGAGGGGGTTTGAGCAACCATGGATTGTTGCTTTGGAAAAGGATGAGTAAGCATAGAGGGTTGTGAATTTCCCTGAAAATTTTGGCCACTTCATCACGATGTGGATAGTCTTGAGTGTAGTGATCGTCACCACAAATGATACATGGGAATTTCAGTTTCAGTTGTTATTTCTTTTCTGTAGTAGGTGTTTGAGATTGATTTTTTGGTTGTTCATTGTCATTAGTATTTTTTGATTTATTTTTTTCCTTCTTATTACCTCTGGATTGTTGTGAAGGGGCAGATTGAACTACATTCACCTCAGAGATATTAGTTTGGGGGAAGGTAGAAGAGAGTGTGGTCGACAAGGAAGTAGATTGAGTTTTGACAGAACCGATAACACCATCCACATGATATGAGGATGAGGGCTTGGATGGATTGATATTAGCTATTTCAACATTTAGAAGAAACTCGTACAAAGTACCAGATTGCGAATAAACCAAATCTAAGTACTAGGCCCGAGCAATGGTTTCTTCCTAGGTGACTATCCCACCCATAGTGACATCATGAGTGATCGGGGGTTAAAAGTGATTTATTAAACCGCTCTGCCAATAATAGGTCAGGAATGATTGCTTTGATCATCCTTCGTCGTCGTCTCCACTCATGAATATGGTTAGACATATGCACAAAGTTAGTTTGACGAAGGGAGGTCAATAGTTCAGTACCTGTTTCGTAGCAAATAGGTAGTTGAAAGTGCGTGAGGAAAGACATGGAAAGGGAGTTAAAATCATGAAAAGAAGCACGTGGTAGTTCAATATACCACTTTGTTGCAGAGCCTGTAAGTGCTCGCTGGAAAAGGTGCAATATCATAACCCAGAAGAACTCATATCATAACTCCCATGATTTGATACTCCTCCTTCTAGGTTATGATATGTAGTTCAATATAGGTAAATGTGCCTCCTAAAGATACTCACATGGATTATGAAGGGTTTCCAACAAATGAAGGTTGCACCCCTGCCAACGGTGGATTAACGATCTGGGTATGACTAGAAAAGGGAGGTTTCCCTCTGGGAAGAACATGAAAAGGGGGCTGTCCCCCGGGAGGGGTAGGCCTGTCGTAGGATGGTGGTATTCCAGGAGGGATAGGTCTGTTAGATGGTGGTTTCCCTCCATTTAGTTGTATTTGGCTGGCCAGGGTCTGCATTCTCTGGTGAAATATGTCCCAATAAGATCATGCAAAACATGTGGAGCTATAGAGTGAAAGTTTGTAAAAGTGCAGGTAGGGATTGAAGTGCCCTGGGAATGAGTAGAGGTGATGAGTCTATGTAATAGTATATGTGTCATAGTTCAAAATAACTCCTTCACAACCTAGGAAAAGTATAAATAAGAGTGAAAACTCAATCCAGGGTCTTCTTACCGATCCCAATGTAGTACGAATCTAACCATGTGAATAGATGTCCTGATGTTGAACATGGTAGAAACCACTTGATTACCGGTCAATGATGTAAACCATTAACAAGCGCGAGGGAAATCACCATTGATGTCAATGATTCCCAAGGTACTCTAGTACATTCTAATGAATTTGAATAGATGAGTTGAATTCGAAAATCTATGGAATGATCTGATCAAAGTTCAATGATGTAAACCCACTGTCAGACATGAAGAGGCCTTCCATTGAGGCATGTAGGTCCCAAGGCACTAACCGGTTTCTAAGTCTAATTCCTGGATAATGTGTTGAAGTCGACAAGAATAGATGCGTCGAAGGAGGGCCTTGATGTATCCCCCATCAATGACATGAAACAAACACAAATATGTAGTTGGTGGATCAAATGAACATGGACTGTCATGGGTATTGAAGTAGGATATTTATGATGGCTAACTCTCGAGGAGGATACTTCCCTTGAACAGTAAGGCACAACAACAGAAACGTGACATGGACCAAAACTTGATGATGTAGTGGATGTTGTGACTTTGGTCAGGTGACCCAAAGGAGTAAAAGAAACTCAGAGGATTGGCTCAGTGCAGAGGTCAAGTGGATTGAAATGTGTGCAAAGACAAAGTGTCATGTTCAAGGGCCACCGTAAGGGTTACTGGTAGTGTTCTAAAAAACTGTTTGGTTTGTTTCTTTCAATTTTTTCCCCATCCAGATAGACAAATACCTCTTTTTAATTTAACGAGATCGAGGAGGGTAACACATGCTCGATATGTATCACCTTCAGTAAGTCCCTCTTCCTTTGTTTAACGAACTAGAAGAAGTAAGGGTTTGGTCTCATATGATATCTTCAGTGTATGATTGTTTAATGAGTCCAGAGAAGGTAAACTTGGTGGTTTTTCATATTTAGAGAGTATGAAAAGAACTTAAAGATGACTCTAATGTTGTCCTTTTTTGTAATTTTAGTCTTGTGAGGCCGAAAAAGAGATCAATTATCACTCGAAATATGCCCTTTCAAACCTTTTAATGAGTGGGAAAGGAAGCAAGATCACTTGACAATCTTTTCATTTTTAGAGAGTCTGAAAATAGATTAAAGACGACTCCAAGGGGTTCTTTTTTCGTATATCCATGCGAGTCTGAAAAAGTGATAAAAGTATACTTGGTTACATTATCATTTTTTTTCGAGCACAATAAAGAACAAAGACTAAGCTCGATATGCCCACAACTTGAAAGCTAGTGGCTTAACTCCAGAATTATCATCAAAGGCTGGAGACATGCCCTCCAAGCTTTAATTCATTCATCGATGTTGAGGTTGTCACCAATTTCTCTACTAGACAGAGAAAAAGGATAAGAGTGGATGAAAAGAAGGTTTAAGAGAGGTGAATGTTTCATTTTTTAAAGAGCTTGACACAGAAAAATAACTATGCTCAGGGCTCTGGGTTCAATCCCCATATTTTTATTTCATTGTTTAACGAGATTGCTACAAAGAGGAAAACTATGCTCAAAGATTTTGTTTCATTTTTTAATGATCTTTCTACAGAAAAGAGAAACTATGCTCATGACCACTATTTCATTTTTTAACGAGCTTGCTATAGAGAAGAAAAAACTATGCTCGTGGAATCTCCTTGATCATGGATTCCAAGAGAATAACGCTCTAGAAGGACACCATGTCAAGGGACAAAACTTGGTCATGGCTTCCAAGAGATCTTCACTGGATGGAAGAAAATCACTTTGGAAGGAACACATGTCGAGGGTCGCAACAGGGGTAAGGATATCAAGCTCTAATAGCACTACTGAAGAGATCACCATGTCAACTACTGGATCCAAATCATAGGAAGTTGAAGTCATGGGAGACAATGGAAAATCAACATCAGGAGGGAATATAGAGTGAATATATTCTCGAATTTATTCATGGAGAGGAAGAAAAGAGGATCGATGATGGTTATCATCCCAAGGTAGCTTGCCAATGCTCAACATTTCCCTAATAGAATCATCAGAGGGAAAAATTGGTGAAATGTAGTCGATCACAGACGTCAAGGAATTTAATAGTGATGGCATCGAGTAACTGTTGGTTGCCAATAGATGTTGGTAATCCAAAGAGGGAGAAGCATATTGGACAACAACATATGATGTTTCGGCTGCACTAAGTGGCATGGTGTCACCTAGCGCATCGAATTCCAAGGGACTAGGTACAATCCAAGGGTTAGATGATTCAAAAGATTGAATAGTCGTGGTCAAAATCATATCAACGGTGGCAATATGATGTGTAGTCGGTGAAAGTGGTGTAGGGAAGGTACCCATAAGGCAAGAATATTTCAACAAGAAAACACCAATGCTTTCATATGTAATCTTGTGATCTCCCAAGAATGGAATATTGTTGGTAGTGGGAGCACGAGCGTCGGGTGTACATAAATCTAGCTGATCGACAGTGACAATTTTTCCCTGATGAGGAAATTGTACACATCAAAACATCGACGAGGCAATGATATTCATAGAATAAAAACAACTTCTTCCAAGTAATAAGTTGTAATCGAGGGGAGCATCGACCACCTCGACATCAACAGTGACGATTTTGTCACCCAACTGGATGGGCAGGGACTATAAAATCCCATGGGGATGAAAACCTCACCCATAGACTGCATGTAACATCGTTGGGGATTTGTTAAGTGTGGGTTATTTTAAACTTTTCCAACATGCTAAAGACATGACAGAAATAGAAGCTCCCTCATCCAAGATGGTTCAGTGAATTTGTTGATTGTGAACAACAACATCAATTTGGAAAGGAAGTTAGTGAGAGAGTCGAGATGTATAATTGTCCAGGTTAAAGATGATATGGTTGGACGACTCAGGATCAAAAGCGCTAATAGAAGCCAAGAGCATTCTACATTGAATGGGGCAGTGTTGTAGAACTTCTAACGCAGACATAGCACACGGTGCTTGAGCCAAATCTTCAACAATATTGTAGTTCTGGGTGGCACGTGAACTAGGATTAAAGGTATATTTACAGATAGTTCTCCTAGGAGGGCATAAGATAGAGTCGAATGTAGGTTTCTCATTATGATGTGGTCCAAACAGAGGATTAACTAATGGAGGACTAACGGAGGACGATGATGGATCTGGTAAAGTATTGGTACCGTTAGTGATTTTTCCTTTGTCAGGTTTAATCGGTGTGTCATATGTATTAGAGAAAGTTGTCAAATTATTCCCATCAAGCAGATAAATATGTGCACTTGTCGAGGCCTCATCATGAGGATGGCTAGAACTTCCCCCGGGAGAGGGGGTTTGATAAACCATGGATTGTTGTTGTGGAAAAGGCTGAGTAAGCATAGCGGGTTGTGAATTTCCCTGAAAAGGTTTGGCCACTTCATCACGATGTGGATATTCTTGAGTGTAGTGATCGTCACCACAAATGATACACAAGAATTTCAGTTTCAGTTGTTATTTCGTTTCTGTAGCAGGTTTTTGAGATTGATTTTTTGGTTGTTCATTGTTATTAGTATTTTTTGATTTATTTTTTTCCTTCTTATTACGTCTGG
This sequence comes from Picea engelmannii, assembly GCA_009831015.1. NCBI lineage: Eukaryota > Viridiplantae > Streptophyta > Pinopsida > Pinales > Pinaceae > Picea > Picea engelmannii. The sequence goes on from ML778286.1 coordinate 838,244, forward strand.
ATTGTTGTGAAGGGGCAGATTGAACTACATTCACCTCAGAGATATTAGTTTGGGGGGAGGTAGAGGAGAGTGTGGTCGACTAGGAAGTAGATTGAGTTTTGACAGAACCAATAATACCATCCGCATGATATGAGGATGACGGCTTGGATGGATCAATATTAGCTAGAGCAACATTCGAAAGAAACTCGTACAAAGTACCAAATTGTGAATAAACCAAATCTAAGTACTAATCCCGAGAAATGGATTCTTCCTGGGTGACTGTGCCACCCATAGTGACATCACGAGTGATCAGGGGGTAAAAGTGATTTAGTAAACCACTCCGCCAATAATAGGTTAGGAGTGATTGCTTTGATCATCCTTCGTCATCATCTCCACTCATGAATATGGTCAGACATATACATGAAGTCAGTTTGATGAAGGGAGGTCAAGAGTTCAATACCGATTTCGTAGTGAATAGGTAGTTGAAAGTGCGTGAGGAAAGACATGGAAATGGAGTTAAAATCATGAAAAGAAACACGTGGTAGTTCAATATACCACTTTGTTGCAAAGCCCGTAAGTGTTCGCTGGAAAAGACGCAAACGTATAGAATCATCCATGAGAGAGTTTGATGAACACCACAAATGGAAAGTCATCACATGGTTATTTGGATCTTCTCTAGATTTTCCGTCAAATTTTAGAATATTAGAAGGAAGTTTAGCTAGAATAAGTGGCCAAACTGGTGAATAAAAAATAGGATCTTGGTTAACCGAGATAAGTCTAGGAGATCCAGAGTCACAAGGAAAGGTAACTGTCAGTTAATTTGCAGATGATATTGGTGTGGCATAGGAACACTAGTAGGACCATAAACTGGGTTAGGTGGATAATTTTAACCAATAGATCTTCCTACATATGGTTGTTATTCACCAGGATAAGTAATTTTCAATGATGGCTGAGAAACATTTGCATAACCTGGTGGGTTCTGAGCATTATAAGTCGATTGATTTGCTTTCCCATAAGGAGGATAAACATGTTTCTCTTGAGGAGGGTAAGAAGTAGATCCTGGAGGCGGATACACATTAGGGGTAGGATAAACATTAGTCCCTTGGTAAGGATAAGGTTATTGTCCTTGAGGACTCCAGGCGGTGTTTGGGATGTCGCCCAGATAAGGTTGTCCATAAGATGGTCTGAAAGGAACATGATTTGATACTCCTCCTTCTGGGTTATGATATGAGTTCCGCCCTATGATATCATAGCTTCTGGGTTATGATATGGGTTAGGTAAATGTGCCTCCCGAAGATATGCCCATGGATTGTGAAGGGTTTCCAACAAACGAAGATTGCACCCCTGCCAGTGGTGGATTAACGATCAGGGTATGAATGGCAAAGGGAGGTTTCCCTCCAAGAAGAACATGAAAAGGGGGTTGTCCCCTAGGAGGGGTAGGCTCTCCATAGGATGGTGGTATTCCAGGAGGGATAGGTCTTTTAGATGGTGGTTTCCCTCCAGTTAGTTGTATTTGGCTGGCAAGGGTTTGTATTCTCTAGTGAAAATATGTCCTAGTAAGATCATGCGAAACATGTGGAGCTATAGAGTGAAAGTTTGTAAAAGTGGGGGTAGGGATCGAAGTGCCTTGGGAATGAGTAGAGGTGATGAGTCAAACATTAGGATGGACTTGTGCTGACGTACTAGTAGGGTTAATGATCTGATCGATGGGGTGATTTACAGTTTGACCGGATGGTCGAGTTTCAACAGGAGGATCATCAAGATTAAAGGGTTGTTGAATGTATTCAAAATGATCATAGAGATCGCGTCCTAATGAATTCTTCCATATAGAATGAGTAGGTGTGGGATTTTTATCTACTGCAGTTGTAGGACGGATAGGAGTCCTATACTCATTACCAAATATTGGTTCTATGCATCCCATATAAGTTTCGGTAAATTCTCTCTCAGGTAATTGTGGGACCTCTTCGTCTATGATATTCCCAAGGGAATCTAAACGAAGAAAAGGTGGTTCGAGAGGGGTTACTGACACAGATATAGTGCGAGGAGTGGGATTCTCAACCGTAACCAAAGTTTCTTTTGGGTTGTCTAACAGAGGAGTAACAAAACTCCTAGTGTCAAATTGATTTTCTACATCTCCATGGTAGTTGTCCTCTAGAGGGTTAGGAGGTAAGAGTTGGTAGACTTCTGGAGGAAGACCTTGAATCCTACGTGATTGGTGAAGACCTTTATCGTCTACAGGATCAATTTTGGAGAATAACAGTACACATTGAAAATCTAGGGCCAACTAACAAAAAGAAACAACATATGATAATAAAATCTAGGGATCAAAACCAAGAAAACAAAACTTCTCTCGATGATCGTACTAGTTGGTGATGAAACCCAACATCGCGTGATCAATTCAAGAAGGGGCTAGGATATGGTGGAACAGTTACAATGGAAACTTGCTTAACGGACTTTCACCTTGGTGCAAGCTTCCACACAGTAATTATGGATTTACCCTCCAAGGAGCCCAAGTGAGTTTGACTAATGTCTGTTCCAGGTACAGTGAGACTTCCCTTCACTGTCACCTTGTGTAAGTACCTAAAGATTATGGAAACTAAGGAAACCAATTTGCAGTCAGCCCCTGGGAGGGTACAGTTGATATTCTGATCTGAACGTATGTGTAATGCTCTTTCATTTGAAGCTATAACGCTCTGATACCATACTGTAATGCCTTGTTTCCATCAGTCGGGCAGGCACTACTTCGCGGAATAACAATCTCATGCTTAATTAT
>ML778286.1:841045-861311 GCA_009831015.1 Picea engelmannii
ATTTAAAACAGGTTAAACACATTTAAACTCAGAGTGAGCATAAGAATTACTGTTATTATAAATAATCAATGGCTTTAACATTAATTCATATGAACAATAGAGTACATGATAATTATAAATACACAAACATGTAGTAACATAATTGAAACATCCTCTGGTACTTATCTTTGAAAATGGTGGTTATTCCGCCAACCAAGTGCAGGCCTTCCATGAACCTCCCAGCCTTAGACCACGCTTCTCATCAAACTCAATAGCAGGTCACCCCCAAGATAGGACTAATCTCCACCCCAAGGCAAGGAATCCTAGGATAGGATGAGGTTATAGGGAAAACAAATAGGCACAAGGAAGGAATTCTCTCTCAGGAACCACTCATACTCACTTCCCACAGACTGTCCTTCCCCACATGCATGTTCCACCCTAAGAGTATACACCTTCTTTGTCACCTAGACAGTCCTTTGGCTACCAACCTCCCTTACCTTGGGTTTTAGCAACAGGTCGAACCAGAATTCTCCAAGCTCTTCTGAAGCTACAGGGTTCCTTCCAAGATATCTGTCCTTCCTCAGTACACTCTCTCACATGGAGAGAGTTGCTCATAGGTCAAGCAACCCATTCTTCCAACTTCAACCACCTCTCTCACCTAGAGAGATGTTGTAGGACTGGTCAACAAGCCACACAGGGTCAACACTACACGTCCACCACAGTCAATAGGAATTCAGACACGAACACCCCTGGGCAGCAACAGACAGGTGCAACAGCATAACCAGGCTTAGCAGAGACGGGACACTTCCGTTTTCTCAATCTGGCAGCATGGGATAGACTCACGCTCTAGTTCTCAGGGATACATGATGAGTTGTCCTCATAGGGGTTGACTCAGACTTAACGGTTCACAACTGAAGGGGTGCAATATCCTTCTAGAAGCAAATATAGACACATGCCTTTTTGTTTCAGAGTGCATGAGGGTATCTCTTGTAGAGGTCAGATGGGTTCCTGCTCAGATGGTCAAGTAGAATGGAGGAGGAACCCCCAACATGGTTCATCTCAGCCATTTTATTTTCATGCGCCTGAGTTGACACTTGTCACCCATGCAACTGCATGCATTCCTTTAGCATGCGTTCCTTCCATTCGGAAGTTGTTTGTCCTTCCAAAATGACTTAGGATAAAACATATTATTCACATGTCTTTTGGAATAATATTAAAATATTATTCCCAAGGACCTAAGCCCCTAGGCTTATCCCCTAGGCTCAACACTTAGTCCCTTTTTCCACCTTCCTGCCCCTAATCCCTTGCCCACTCTATGGAAGCTTAGTCCCCCATCACTCATTCATCATGGTCATTCTGCACATGACGATGTTTATTTCTTTATTACTGTTACGCATAAATACAGGTACAAAATCAGGCTCTTGGCCTTCAACACTTAGGCTCTCTAGCCTAATAATCACATAAGCCCACTAGCTTATATAAACTCGGCTCACCAACCTATAAAACATATTTACAATTCATTTCATAAACAAGATTTACAATAGGGCTCTACCTTGGGGACATTACAGTATGGGCAAGATAACGAGTCCATAATCAACTCGAGAGGCTCCCACACATAATCATGGGTATGCACTCAAGTGACCCCCAATATACAATCTGACCACTACAAACAGTTGAACCACGGAGGGATAATCTCCATAATTCTCCCGAATGCGACCTCGTACGTAAACCCTGTGTGAGAGGGGGATCCCAGAAAGCCTATACAACAATTAGATTTTCTCTCCCTATCGCAAGATGCTAATTTTTTTTTTTTGAAAACTTTGGAGAGTTGTACTCATAGCCTAATCCAAAGTACTAGTCCTAGTCTAATGTCGATGGAAGACTCTTAAAACAAAATGTTCTAGACAATTTTTAATTAGCAAAAATTTTACAACTGTTCTTTACTCAAGGGTGTATGAAAGTGAAGCTGATGGTATTGTGACTCGATTCCCAAAAAAATGCACAAGAAAATGATAAGAAGTCTTGTCTTTCGATGAATGCTTATTTAAGGGAAAGAGAGAAAGTTATTTTCACTATCAAACACTAGGATGCAAGATCCTCATACAATTGTTTCTCAATCAAATACAATGTAATGCTAAAAATTTCAAAAATTCCTTCTAATATCCAAACCAATCACTAAAATATGTCCTTTTTCTTATATGTGAATGATAATCAGATGTAAAACTTATAATGTCAATCAGACTTCAGGATTAAACAATTAGAGGCAAACCTCATGCAAACGAAAATACACTCTCATCGTGAATAAACAAGAAATACAAATATAACCAAATTTGCAAACAAGAACCAAAAAACTTCAAACAAAAGAGAAATGCTAGAAAAATGACCTTAAAGATCAAATGGAAGGGTTCACAGACCTTTGGATTTCCTCACAAAATCTTCCACTCAGTCAGATAAATGAGAAGAAAACAACTAGTTAACTCTAGGTCAGCAAAGACAAAGAGTGACTTCAAGGCAAGGAAAGAAAATGTCAAATTCCCAAACAAAAAAGGATCAATTCTTAGAAAACATGGTGTTGAAGGCCAATACCAAGATGAACTGAGAGTATGAGACTTTGAGCAAGTGCAAAAAGCAAAAAATGAACCCAGAGAATGAGAACCTAGAGGATTTCTCATAGAAAAGGGGTAGTTCTCTGGTGTAAAGGGCACCAGAGGGTTCCAACTCTCTATTTAAGACCACCAGGGAGTGTTAACGCTCTGATAGCAAGGGTAGGGGAGCGCTCTGCTTCAAAATTTCAGAAAAATGCCCAGAAACTAAAAAAAGCAAGCAAACTCAGTCGATCGAATTGCATATGATGAAATAAAGAGCCAATCAATCAGATCTAAGAATCAAAGAGACAGTATGACAGTATGGATAAATTTAAATGAGTGGGCAAAGGGCCAAAAAAATATCTAGGAAAGGAAAGAAAAATAAAATTTCATCTCCAGTGGAGTCACCAATTTCTGTTACAGGTGAATCCTCTTGCGGACAAGTGGATTCCCTCTTGGTATCTAGAGTCTTAAGGACAAGACAAAAAAGTTCTTAACATGGACACTGACATCCTTTTAGGTCTAATCAAGCTAATATACAAAGGAGAATAAGAAATATATGTACCTCATTAACGACATTTGTCCTTGCAAAGTTCAGGCTGAGCTTTGATCCTAAGCTTCCTAATAGGTCCTGTAGAACAAACAAAGATAAAATGGACTTCCTATTCTACTGATATTATCTCAAATATAGATCTATCTATTGAAGAAAAACTCATTTGGAACAAACATAAGTTTGAAAGAAACATGCCAATCATTGATATATTGATAAGAACAAGTAAAAGTAATTACAATCCTTTGATGAAGGTGCAACAACTTATTACATTTCTCCTTGTCTAACCCCTTTGATCAAGTAATATACACTGATTTATTTTATGACATCTCACTTATGAGATCATAAGTTTCACATCTCCAATATTTTCTATTCATACCACTTATAGGATCACAAGTTCGGTATCAATATCTAGTCTCTACCTCTCCTTTCACCATGAGGAGGCCTCCTTATATAACCTTGGAGAGGCCCAACCACTTGAGAGATATTTTGGATAAGTTAATAATTTCACTCCTTCACTTGAGGATATTCGCTAAGATCATTCCTTGACCTTATATTCGAATCCAACCACCTTCAGAAATTGAGGGGATTCTTCCCTGTTTTAGCTCAACAAACCAAAAATCTGCTCAGAAAAGGTAGCGCTCCCCTAAAAGGGTACATAGAGAATTTGAATAGTCCCCCAAAGAGGCCTAGGGATCACTAGCACTCCCTGATAGTGGGTAGGGGAGCGCTTCCCTCCAAAATCCATTTTTTAGTGGTTTTTCCAGTGGGAAAAGGCTTGTACTCCTTGTCAACTGATTTATCTTCTTCAAAACTAGTCTTTGAGGTGTCTTAGGTGTCCTTATGGTGTCTTTAGAGGCACGACATAGGAAATATGGAAATATGATGTTTGTGACACTTGTGACACTTGTGGCCAAGATGCGACACTTGCATACAAGATGCGACAATTACAACACTTGTAATGGCGACACTTGCAACACTATCGAAGCGAGTAATTTTGATGTGTAACAAAAGTAGATAGAGATTTTGGCATTGGGCGGTTTGGTAAAAAGATACATACAAAGTTGATGAACAAAATCCTCTTTATATTTGATGTTTACACTATGTTTTCACTTTATATCCATGAGATATTTTTTGAGACTCTTTTAACTTCTTTTCTTTTAGAGTAAAATATTTTCTTAAATTCTCTATTTTTATTTGTAATGTTCTTAGTTTTCTTTTGAGCTCCTTGAATTTTTTTTTCCTAGAATTTTACCATTATTAATAAAGGATACTCATCTTGTGGTTGGTTCAGAGGAAAAGCATTAAATTTTCTTTGAATGATTATCATCAATCATTTTGGTCTCTACTACAAATGGTGTTGAAAATAAGGTGAGTTTTGAGTCCACCATTAGAAAAGGATACTCATCTTAGATTTAATTTTTTTTTGAATGATGCCCACCAATCATTTTGATCTCTGCTACAAATGGTGTTGAAGGTGAACCAAGTGAGTTTTGAGTCTTTCTTCCCTTGCACCAAGCTATTTATATATGATATATATTTATTCCCTTCCACCAAGCTATTTATATAGGATATATATTTCTTCCCTTCGATCAAGATATTTATTGAGATTATGAGTGCTAAGGGGAAATGATTTAAGTATGCTCCTTATAGGAGTATGACTATTTGAATATTCGTTAATAATGTTAATTTATCTTGTTTGGTGAAACTCAAAAATTTATAATATGTGTGAAAGCTATGCCATTTTCTCTGCCAATAAATGGAAGTGATGGTTTACTTTCCATCTTCTTTGAATAGAAAAGTTCGTAAAATAGTCATTTTATCAACTAACAAGTGTTTCATGTAAGCGTAGTCCCTGCGAGGTTGTTACAGTGGGATCGAGAATATACATGTGGGAAGTAGCTTGAAGTACAGGTGGTATCCATGCAGAGGATGAGAGGATGACCACAAGACATTGGGTTGGTAGGTGACCCCCAAGGTTAATATGCAAATGAGGTAATTTCTTCCTGGGGTGTGTATAGTTCAAACATGGGACTTAGAAAATTTTTGTGTCAATCGGAATTAGTTTTCTTTGAAATTTATTAAAAATTAATAATGCCTTGCAATAAAGGTTCCTAGAAAAAACAACCAGGAATCACACACATTAAACATTAAAATATAATAAAGACAATTTCCTGACATCCAATATAGTTGAAGGAAAAAAAATTAGCATTCTCGAAATAGTTTTCTTTGAAATTTGTCAAAAAATAATAATGTTTGTTACATATTTATGGAATCTGTTCCATATTTTTGGAAATTTAAATGCATTTTTCATATAGACTGGGATTGGGGCTCTCATGGACCATAAAAGAAATAAGTTCAAGAAACAGGATTCTAGAAAGAATAAGTGCGCGACAGTAGAAAGGAAGACTTGTAAAGAAGAAATTGGAAGTTATAAGTCTTTGGTTATAGATTTCTATTTAAAGAGGTAGATTAACTGGATTGATAAAGAAAACAAGATGTGATCAGTATAGACTTACTATGAAGCCGATGTGTTTTTGTTTCTATCATCAATGACCATTGGAATCGTGCCAACCATTTTTTTCCCGTTGTCGATGAGCTTGTCCATTCTCCGTTGGAAGCATTCTTCAATGTATCTTCTCATGGGGGCCACGTTCAATTCATCGCAGATTTATATGTTGAAAAGATCATTTTCTAATTTCCTTAGATCCAAAGAAATATTGTGTAGAGCCTGTTCAATTTCTTCATTGTGTGTTGAATAGTTCACTAGCTAGTTCTCATCCTTGTCTTCACCATATTCAAGGATGTCGTAAAACTTTTCTCAAGACAACTACTTTAAAATATCAAGTTTTTCATCAAAGGCTTGTTTGGTCAACAACAAGGACTTAAGGATTAATTTTGGGTCTAGAGCCTCGTTGGTACTTCCGACTAAGTCGATTTGGGTCAAGTTTCTAAATAATTATTCTTTCTCTGATATGGCTTGTTCACATGATTCGAGAATGAGCTGCAGGTTCTTAACTTTCTATTTGGGTCAGGTTTCTGAATAATTATTCTTTCTCTGATATGGCTTGTTCACATGATTCGAGAATGAGCTGCAGATTCTTAACTTTATTTTTCTAGCATGCTTTTAATTGTTTGATCCTCTTTGGGGAGGGGAGATCCTCTTATCTTATTTTCAGATCTGATTTGTTGATGGCATGGTTGGAAAAATGGGTCACCATCTGTTCATAGAAACGTTCTTCAGTTTTTAAATTTGTCTGCAAATGTCCATGCAAATCATTTTCCCTCTTTCGAAAGGAAGTTATATTTTGTGATGTTTCGCATGATTCAGTAATTAGTTTCATTCTTTTGTTGATGTTCTTATCTACAAAGGCTCTATAGGATGTGAGGAGGATGGAGGATCCTTTTAACTTGGCTGCAAGGGAAGTAGGCACGGGTTATCTAAAGTATTGGAAAACACTGGGGTAGCAATGAAATCCTCCTCAGATTCTTTGAATCGATTGTTTAGTATGGCATTCTTCGCTTCAATTTCTCCAATGGAATCATCAAGAGAATCACCTGTTACATGGTGAAATCGATATATTTGGGACAACATCATTTTCCTAAAGTTAATCTCTATACGAGATTTTCCTTTTTTATTTGTTACATCTCTCTTTTCAATGATTAAATTTTTAGATTGGATCTCAAAAACAGTGCTCTGGAATACGAGGGATTCATCTTCGTAAAAAATTTCGGTATGAGTTATTTCCATTGTGGAACTATGGTTCATCGCATCCATGTGTGGGTGAAATTTTTACAATAGGGCATCCACAGAAGTTTCAAGTTGTATGTGCTCATTTTTAATTTTGGGTTCTTCTGCCTGCCCTGCAATGTTTTTTCTCTTCTTTGTTAGGGGAATCTTGTGAGAACTATCAATTTTTCCCTGAGGAGGGTTCTTATCTCCTCCTCCATTTGAATATTTTTGCATTGCTTTCTTACTGGGGTGGGTCATTGAAGTGATAATCCATGATGTCGTGTTATTGGGAGTGTTGGTTGGGGATTGGCCACTCTTCTCACTGGATATTTTTCCCTGTTGTCTGTACAATTCAGTTCTACTTTGCAATGTATCTACCTCACAATCGTCAAAAGAAGGAGTGTTTTCATCATTGTCTCTGTCTTCGGTCAAGCGTCTATGGATAAAAGAAATGCTAAAACCAACTGATAGTAAATGTTCTCGAAAAATCCAATTAGGGTCGAACTCTTTTAGACTTTCCACATATTTCAGGTTCAAGTTCTTGAAATGGCCTGTGAATTCTCCAATCTTGTTGACGTTTCTTCACACAAAGTCCCTGACTTTCCATGGAAGAGGAATGAACTCTTTTTTTCTCTTGTCATGGAAAAAATGCAACCAATGGTTGTATTTCCTTGCTATTTCTGTAACAAACATCTTATCCATGATGTGGCATGGAAGGAAAGAAGGATTTTCCTTGGAGCCAAAGATCATTATTACACTTTAATTTTACTTTTGTTCAAGTGTCCCCTTCCTATCCAAAAACTTGGTTTCCTAGCCAGACATCTAGGGAGCATACTTTCCTAAGAATAAATATTTGAAAACTGAGACAAAGCCATTAAAAACATCATAAAAACAATGGGAGCCCTTGTGCCTCCACAAGGCCTGGTACCATAATGTTACTGGGTCAAATTCATACTTTATCTTCTTGGACAAAGAGAGTTTTGGAAACATACAACAATGCACTATTGCGAAAATCAAGTAGGATGACATATAAAATTTATTTGATTCTTTGAATCATGATAGTTGGGAAAAAATTTCAATGGAAATTATCTTTCCGCAATCGAAAATCAATTGTTCATTGACCTCGAAGTACAAAATATAAATAACTATATTGGAAATGCTTGTCGTGGACTCCTGTCCCATAATTCTTGTAAACAGTCCAACAATTTCCTACAATGGATGTCTAAAGGAATTGACATGAAACTTTGTGATATCTTTAGGAACTGTTGTCGGGTCTTTGAGGTGATCAGGTAAGAGGTCCAACCTGTTATCATGTTTTTCTAGGAACTGTTTGCAGTCTTGTCCTCTGAAGGTCAATGTTGTCTCTAACAATCTTAACATCTTGCGAAAGACTTGAGGTGACAAAGAAACATGAGAATGGTCGTGCAGTGGAATAATTCTTCGTCTTGAAATATATTTTTCGGCACACTAAGAGACCACTTCCTTACAGTCAAAAACCTCAGGGACGCAGCCTAAACGAGTGATTCTATAGGTCCAAATCACTTTGTTCTGGGAGGAATAGGATAAATAGTAAGAGTATGTCATGGACCACAAGAAGCTCTAGTCCTTGCATCCAAATATATTCATTGTATCTCCACAGAACTGTCATCGAGATGATGCCATAAGCTTATGAGAATGTTGATTTTCTCTAGACGATGCTTGAAATGAAGAGTTGGAAGGGATAATATAATCCTACGCAAATCTTGGTCTAATCCATGTGGATGGGATATCTCCTCGAGGCTTTCATTCATTAATCACAATTTGGACGGTTGTTGCATGATGCATTGTTAGCATTAAGGACTAGTAATTACATACATAGAAGTATGAACATGGAGGGTATGACAATGAGGAATTAAGGATTGGATGTTTCCTGAATAGTCCAACGCGATGACTCGTGTTCGATATTAACGATTGAAAGGGATAGTATAACTCTCGACAGATCTTGGTTTAATGTGTACTAATGGGACATCTCCTCGAGTGTTTCAATCATTAATGACAATGTTGATGGTTCATGCATGGTGATTTGTTAGCATGAAAGGTTACTAATTGCATATTAATAAAGAGGTACGAAGGTTGCGACGATGGGAAATGGAAATTAAGGAGAGTCTAATTATCAAAAGCAGACGAGAGGGTTTCAAAATAGGGTTACAAGCCACTATCGTTGGAGGTGAGGTACCGAGGGTCAAATTGTATGTCTCAGAATGTTTTGAGTGAAAAACAAATAACAAGGGAGAGGGAATGATGGGATAGTATAGAGGGAAATTTGTATATTGCGGAAGTCCGGGTAATGTTTGAAGGACACGAAACAATGGAAGTGCAAACGTGAGCCTGCCTATCTAGGGACCGACAATAAAAATAGTGGCTCAAGTATGGAATAGAGAAACAACTTGGCGGATTTGTTTTCGCTAATATATTGAAACTTGTAATATATATCCCATTGCATGGAAAGATCTTTTCTGCATGTCTTTGGGCAGAAAAGAGAAAATAAGAGAAAATAAATTCTTTTAAATTCGAGGAGTCGAGCTTCATTTGAATTTCACTGTCTCGTCGATGCTTTGATTTTTAATGACGGTTTGTATGGTTTTTTTATGATGAAATATTAGCATTAAAACTTGGTCATTTCATACTTCGAAAGAAGTGAAAAGGTGGCAGGCATAGTAAACAATGACTAAGAATTAGAGATCTCATGAACCCACTAACCCGAGGATCCGCGAAAGAGATTCCATGAAATGGGAAAGTATGGAAAGCGGTCATATGAGCTTCAGAATTAGGGTTTCAATGGCTCCCTAGGAGACGATACTTTCTGAGGTTCAAACTGTATGTCTCGAAAATTGAGTGCAAAATGTGTACCATGGAAGAGGAGATGATATGGGAGTTCGGCGGTCAATTTGTATAAGGAACAATTGTGGGAGTTCTCCTCGAGTCTTTTTATCAATAATGACATGTTTAAGGTTTATGCATGATGAAGTGTTAGCATTAAGTCTTTCCAATTTCTTATCAAGAAAGAAGTAGGAAGGTGGCGGGGACAGGGAACAACAATTAAGGAAGGTGAGGGCCCGAGGGTCGAATTGTATCTCTCGAGAGTGTTAACTGCATATTATGGCATGAAGGTGCATTCCTGCGGAGAAACTGTATATCAAAGAACTTCGGGTATTGTTTGCTAGTCGTCGAACATTGGAAACACAATGTTGAGCCCTCCAGTCGAGGAACCCAAAATAGAAAAAGTGTCTAAGTATGGAAGAGGGAAATGATAGGCCAGACTCGATACACAATAGAGGTACCACTTCATGGAGATAAAATTAGCTTGGGGCTAAGTATTGAAAAGAAAGATGGATGGTCGGGCTCCTTAGGGTGCATTCCACCAGACAAATTGTATATCGTGGAACTCTGGGCACTGTTTGCAAGTCACAGAATATTCAAAACACAATTTTGATAACGTCAATCTGGGAACCCGTATTCGAAAAAGTGTCCAAGTATGGAATAGGGAAACAATGGGCCGGAGTTGTTTTGCTAATATATTGGAATTTGTAATAGCTTTTTCCATTACCTGCCAAGATCTTCTCTGCATGTTTATGGACAAGGTCTATAGTAATGTTTAGTCCTCGAGGATTTTTCTTATTAATGATGATATTTACGGTTTTTTCATGATGACATATTATCATTAAACCTTTTTTGTTTCATATTTGGAAAGAAGTACAAAGATGGACGACACATGAAACAATGACTAGGAACTGAAGATTTCGTGAACCCACCAACCCAAGGATCCAAAATAGGGTGAAAAGGTCTTTGTAGAATATGTGAGGCCCCGACGGTCAAATTGTATCGCTCAGAACATTTGAATGCATAAAGTGTAACACGGAAGAGGGGACGATGTCAGAGTCCAGCAGTCAATTTGTATATGGTGGAGGTCTGAGTGTTATTTGTAGGTCACAGAACAATGGAAGTTAATTTATAGGCGGGAATAATTAATGATTATTGGGAATGGAACGATTGTTGTGGGGATGGAACATAGCCATAAATGGTTTGAAACTTGTTATGAATTTGGGTAAACTGAATCTTGTGAGTTGGAGGATCCCAGGTTAGAATTGTAGATCAGAGATTTTTTTGGGTGCAAGATGTATATCATGGAACAGGTGGAAAATTTTGGTTAAGTATATAAAGGAACGACGGTTGTAGCAACAAATGGTTTGAAAAATTTGTGAACCCTGGTAGAGTGAATCTTGTGACTTCGAGGAGTCCGCAGTGGAATTGTAAATAACAAAAATTTTGAGTGCAAGATGTATATCACATAACAGGAAGTAACAAAGTTTGAAAGCGCCAACTCGGAAACCGCGGCCGTAAAATTGGCTAAGTATGGAAAGGAACAATGGTCGGTTGGATTCGTCATGTGAGGATATATATGGAGATAAAAATATGTCAGCCCGCCAACCCTAGAACCCACTATCATAGAAAGGAAACTAAGTATATAACCAAAAAGTGATAATAGACAGGAAGAAGAAAAGGGAAAAAGGGATAAGTATCTCACATAAAACATATATTGTTCATTTATTAATGCTAATCTTTTTGAACACCTCATCAATTTCCACTGGTAATATCATAAATTGCAGATTATGGAATAAGGAAGATAAATGTCGGATATCACAAAACCATGACCCAATGGTGAGATAATTGGCTAAGTATTGAAAGGAACCGTGGTCAGTCGGGCTCATGGTGTGAATATATAGATAAACATGAGCATCTTCCAATCTGTGAATCCACGAGGTCATGATCATAGAGATAAGACTAAATATAGAACCACAAAGGGATAATAAAGGGGGAGAAAACATGGAAAATTTAAAGAGAAAGGTGTTTATATTTATTCCAATAGTATTCATATTAATATTTATTAATAGATTATTTCTGGTCCAAATGTAAAACATCTTCCAATTTGCAGGATGTTGTTCGGTTTACAAATTTCGTTGAAACCCATAAGCAATAGAAAGAGAATATATATATATATATATATATATATATATATATGATGCAACATTTTTTATATACATGTATATTATCAAATAGATGAAGATGCAATATATGAAAAATATTGAACAGGAGCATGACATGAACATTTGAGTTGCCTTGTTGAAATAGAGTCATTAATTCATTCTATTTGCATGACCCGGAAGAATGAAAGAAGGACGGGTTCTCCCATTTCTTTCTTCAAGTATAGTGTGGGCACCACATAAGTAAGGTCTATGACAAATTATTCTTCCATGTAAAATGTAAGGAGCGAACATAGTAGCCTTTATTTAAATCGAAGTGTTGGGCAACAAAAAGAAAATATTTTCGTCCATGTTTAACGACACAAAAAAAGTACAAAATAAAGTAAAAAACAATACCATAGAATGGAAAACACCATACAAAACCTCAAATATTATATATTCAAATAAACTAGGTTACAAAATACAGCTGAGATTATTTTCCATGATAACTGTGATTGGGCCTGCCACCGACAAAAAAAACAAATATGTACAATAATGAAGCCTATGGACAGTCTTTTATAGATTTCAACTTGAACATCAAATGCTTGATTCGTAAAAAACGAGTTGAATATCAATTTCGGGTCTTGGACTTCATTGGTGTTGCCAACTAGATCTATCCCAACTTTTTGAATAGCTTGTCTCTTCTAGATATGGCATTCCTGCATTGGCTGGTTATTCAACATTCCATACTTTGCTAAGTGTTAATTTCCATCTATTGTTGAAAACTTTGGGTGTAAGGTGCCTTCCTTGTAATGTTCCTAGTCATTGACATTTGAGACAACTTAGAGATGCGATTTAGGCCCGATTCAAAGACGAGGGAGTGGTTTTATGTGGCGTCATCTTTGTGGGAAGAAAATCCTATTAGCCAACAAAATATGAGAAAAAAAAAATCAAGTATGTTGTGACTGCTATTCTCCCTGTTTTCGATCATATGTTTGGTTGAAAAGCATGCCTGAAGATTTTATGCTGAAATTCTTTGTTTTATTGTTATAAATTGGAAGGGACGTCCAAGTCTGCTGCAAAATGTTCCTCTGTTCAAGTACATAGCTTATTATAGCATAACAAATCTGGAAAGTGTATCAAGTGTTGCAGACCACATCAGAATATACTTTCGTCATAGGGGTGGTAGACATCGCGACTCACAAAATGGTCTGGAATATTCGAAAGTGACGTTCAATATTACTCCATGATCGAATACATTCAGAAGGAAATTGTAAAGTTGGATACTCACGAACATGAGAAACTATATGCACGTTTGAATAAACATTCTAAAATTATAGAAAGTTTTATTCCAAATTTGCAACAGACTTGACAGACAACCAATTTCTATGTCACAAATTGTTGAGCAACCTCTGGATGTAGTAACAGACTCGACATACAATCAAATTTTGATCACTACTTATACTAATGTCAAGTTTAAGAAGTCATGATTCAAGGCCCCAGGTAGTTTCACCTTCAGGCATTGACACTGGTGGTGACCCCAGGCTCCAGATAGCTTCGGCTTCAGACATTGACACTAGTGATGGCAATGTAAACAATGTTATTGATTGCAGTGCGGGAATGTGGTGAACAAGAAGGGTTGTCATTATATAAGCACTTATATTGCACGATTGTCAGACTTGCAAAGAACATCTACTTTAGTGTTGCTTTCTCACGAAAACTACAATTTTTATTTGAGTACAAAAATCTTTGGATGTTGGGTGTCCTGTGCGATAATGGCCTTGAAATTAAGTACATGTCAAACATCTATTATCTGACATTGCAGTGTTAATGCAATTTCCATAGTGGAAGACAACATGATTACATTGGCACAAGCAATATTAATTGTGTGATCAATTAACATCCTTAGAAGATGTGAATCCCAAACAACGGATAAAATTTTTCGAACAAACGTGTGTTCAAAAAATGCATTGTTCTATATTTTAAAAAATAAGAAATTCTATTTTTCGAGCAATATTTTTTTTTTTTCAAATATCGGATCCACTGCAACAGAAGAAATGCATTTTCCTTATCCAAAGAAAGTAAAACAACATGAAGATTGATATTAGGTGGAAACAACTCTGGAATACATCACTACATTAAGGTATCTTCTAAAGAATGAAATGAAATGATTACATGAAGGTGGTAGTAAAAGGTGATTTTAAGAAACCAAATCATTACCTAAAGACACAAAACTTCTTGCAGAAGGTGATAGTATAAAGTAATCTTTAGAAAGTGTTGCAAAGTCCATAATCCATAATTCCTTCACATTAACTTTTCCCAGTTACATGTCTATGTAGGCATTAGAAACTTTTGAGAGCGTCGTTCCCTAGTTATATACCCACCTTCAAGTAGGAGGAGAATATTCATGCAAACAGGGACAAGCTCATCAACCCAGATGCAATCATATGCATAGGAATAGTGAAAAAAAATGTACAGTAGAAATATAAAGTTGATTGTTTGTGGAGTCTGTTACTACATCCATAGGATGGTGAATAAACTTTGACAATGAATATGACTTTCTTTCAAGTCTGTTACCACACCCAGATGTAGCTCAACAAACTTGAAATAGAAAATCCTGTAATTTTAAGATGTTTATTCAACTACCCATACCGTTTCTCATGCTCGCGATGATCCAAATTTATAATTTCCTTCTCATTATATTCGCGAATGGAGTAATATTTTGCGTCATTTTCGAATATTCCAGACCATTTTACAAACCACGGTATGTGCAACTCCTCCGACGAAAGATAAATTTTTGTGTGGTCTACAGAATTTGATAAACTTGCCAAATCTGTTTTGTTGGAAGAAATTGTATACTTCAATGAAGGAGAATTTTGCAGGTGACCTCAAAGTCCCTTCCAACTCCCAGTAAGAAAAAAAAATAAGTTCAACACACAAATCTTCAGACATTCCTTTCAACTAATGAAAGCATAGAATACAAGGAGAACACCAATCACAAGATACTTGATTTTTTTTTTGTGTTTCTGAGTTTCTGTTGACTAACAGAGTTTTTTTTCGCTCAAAGATGGCGTCGCATAAAACCATTCCCTTATCTTTCAATTGGGCCTGAATGACATCTCTAAGTTGTATCACATTTCCATGACTAGGAACACTACAACAAAAGCACATTAAATCCCAACTCTTCAATGATAGAGATAAATAGGAATAATATTTAAAATGAATGCTAGAGGATGATAGTATAATATTCCATACAATTTGGTTTAATTCTTTTTAATGGCATATGCCCTGAATCTTTTCTCTTATTAATGACAATAACAGGAGTTAACACTCCCCTATGCAAGAAGATTCTCAAATATGACAACCTGTAATATATGCACAATATTAAAGAGTGACATGACATGAAGACCTCAATGGATGACACACTTGTGGATGGAAACATGGTAGTACCATATTGCACTATTACTATGATCATTCCTTTAAAAAACTAAAATAACAAGCACTTTTTGCAAATTAAAAAATGACGTAAACAAATTATGAGATCCCATAATATTTGCCTCTTAATGTGTTTTAATGGGAGATGTCCTCGAGCTTTCCTCTTATTAAAGAAAATATTTTTGAACCTGTCTGGTGGGTTGTCAATGGTAAAAGAATAATTAATGTTCATTGGGAAGGGAGAAGGGTAATGCTTTTAAATGTTTATGAACCAAAGAGTGCGTGAACCCACGAAACTTTGAAGACTTGACTAAGTATGGAAAGGCAGGTCAGACAAATGGAGTCATCGTATATAGAGTCAAACTTGCGAATTTGAGGAGTGTGGAGTTGAATTGTAGAGCATGGAAGTTTTTGGTGCAAGATGTGTACCCCGAGCATGGGTTACCATAGTTCGATAGCACCTATCTGCAAACATGCGTTTAAAAAATTGATGAAGTATGCAAATGAATGGTGGTTGGTTAGACTCATGATGTGAAGATATAGATGGAGATGACGATTTGTCACATCGCCACACCAGGAACCCACGAGCACAGAAACATGACAAAGTATAGAACCAAAAATGCATAATAAAGGGTAAGAACAAAAGGGGAAAATGACCAAGTTTAGAAGAAATTGCCTAAGTATGCAAACAAATGGAGGTTGGATGGACTCGTGATGGGAAGGTATAGATGGATGAAAATGTATTGCAATAGGCCTGTCAATTTATGGAAGAATGCAACTGCAAAACCAAGACCCACCGGTGAATGGAAAAGGATAGAAGCCAGCCCTTGTCCCACAAACTATAACAACAGGTCCAACTATGGATGCAGGACCCCAACCTTGCAATGTTGAAGCAAACAACAACAACCAACAAATAACAAACCAGTGAAGAAGAACCAAAAGGCCCAACTGCAGCTGTAGGACCTCAACCCTGCAAAGTTGAATCAAACAAAAATAAGTAGCATCCAACGAACCAAGGAGAAAGCACCAACCAATCGACCAGGAATGCTGGTGAAGAAAAATATTGGCCAAATTCACTACACACAAGATTGTATCAAACATTTCAGAGGAAAAAGTATTGTAACACATATGTTAAGAAAACATTTCATGTTTTGAGGCCTGTCAGGTAAACATTTAATGTTGTGAAGACCGTCCAAAGGCCTTCCACTGTGCAATCAATTAAGAAAGGTTCAGTTTTCATGGTTGTTATTTTTCAATAATGGGAGCGTTCAAAATCCTCTTGTTGTCCATCTTTGTATGTGATTACTACGACTAGGGAATCAGGACTGTAATGTTGTCTTTGTCTCATCCCTGATCGCCAATGTTCGACACATAACCTACCTCCATCGCAGTTATAGTAACGTATAGGAAAAGGAAATCGTATTGTTTCCCCTCACACAAAGATGTTCTGCAAGAGGATTTTGACTCAGGCACCCCCGACAGTGAAATTTCTCACCTACAAACTGCAAATATCAAAGGAAGCTAAACATGACACCGAAACCTACTCGTCGATGGGGAATGATAGAAGGCCAAATCCAACCGCAGTTGCAGAAACCCAAGCATGCAAACTGCAACAAGAACAAATGGAAAATAAGAACAAAACCAACATGAAAACAAGAAACCAATGAACAAGCATGGAGCAAGCATGGACCACTGAACCAGTAATACCCTTGAAGAAGGTGCAATTTTCATGGTTGGTATTTTTCATTACTGGGAGGGTTAAAAATACACTTGCTATCCATATTTGTATGTGATCACTACGACCAGAGAAGAAGGACTGTAATATTGTCGTCGCCTCTTTCTTGATCACTAATGTTCGACACATAACCCACCTCAGTCGAAGCCACAATGGCATATAGGAAAAGGAAATTGAATTTTCTCCTCACATAGAAAGATGTTCTGCAAGAGGATTTTGACTCAGGAATCCCCAATAGTGTAATGTCTCACCTACAAACTGCAAATAACAGAGGAGGCTAAACATGACACTAAAACCTACCCTTCAATGGGGAACGACAGAAGGCCAATTCCAATCATGATTGCAGAAACCCAAGCGTGCAAATTGGAACAAGACCAACAGGAAAACAAGAAAAACAACAATAGGCGAACAAGAAACCAGTGAAAAATCAAGGAGCCAACATGAACCACTGAACCAATAATGTCGCTGAAGAACAATATTGTCCATATTCACTATAGAGAGAACCCAACTCAATCCCAACCACAGTGGCGTATAGGAGAAGGAAATCGTATTTTCTCCTCACATACAAAGATATTCTGCAAGAGGATTTTGACTCAGGCATCCCCAGCAGTGAAATGTCTCACTTGGAAAATGCAAATAGCGGAGGAAACTAAACATGACACTGAAACCTACCCGTCGATGGGGAATGACGGAATGCTAGTTCCAATCGTGATTGTAGAAACCCAAGCGTGCAAACTACAACAAGACCAACAAGAAAACAAGAACAACAACAACAAGGGAACAAGAAACCCATGAAAAATCAAGGAGCCAGCATGAACCATTGAATCAGTAATGTCGTTGAAGAACAATATTGCCCATATTCACTGTAGAGAGAACCCACCTCAATCGCAACCATAGTGGTGTATAGGAAAAAGAAATCGTATTTTCTCCTCACATACAAAGATGTTTTGTAGGAGGATTTTGACTCAGGCATCCCTAGTAGTGAAATGTCTCACCTACAAATTGCAAATAACAGAGGAGGATAAACATGACACCGAAGCCTACCCGTCAATGGGGAACGACATAAGGCCAGTTCCAATCGCAATTGCACAAACCCAAGCATGGAAACTGCAACAAGACCAACAAGAAAACAAGAACAACAACAACAGGTGAAAAAGAAACCAGTGAACAAGCACGGAGCAAGCATGAACCACTGAACTAGTAATGTCATTGAAGAACAATATTTCCCATATTCACTGCAGAGAACATTGCATAAAACAAAAAATATATATAAAAAAATGGAGGAAAATGTATTGTAACAAGCCTGTTAAGTAAACATTTAAGTCTGTGAGGCCTCTTAGGTAAACATTTAAGTCTGTCAGGACTATTGTGTAAACATTTAAGAAAGAATGCAGTGTGGCATCTCTGTTACGTACGAAAAAACATTTATTATATTATTTTATAACAATAAAAAAAAAAGTAACAATAGTTCGAACAATATATGAAGTGAACTAATAAAAACCTCACTCTCTATCTTCAAAACATCGGATATCCAAACATTTCAAGAATAAAAGTAAAAATTCATAAATATCGTATATGATCAAAACCTTGGATATGCTAACATATAAAACATTGGGAATAACAAAGATGGCAATAAGATCATCAATCTGTTATCCAATCAGATCATGACATATATGGTATTTTTTATTATATAAAAATCAATGTTTTTAGTTCCCTAGGTCCAACAATAGATATTATGCAAATATTTTTGGTCAAATGACAAACTAATATGAAGTCAACGAATTATCGATTGCTATAGTCCCTCTACGGACTAATAACATCCTTTCCATTTTAGACACTAGTAATACTATGTATTATTATTGCACTTGGGTTTTGTGATGTCCCATTAACATTCGAATTTGAATTTTGTAATACATAATATTTTTCTTTGATATTATTTTTTCAACTTTGATATCATAATGTTGATAATTGATCTTTCTTTAAAATATTATTAGGTTTCATTTACAAGCCATCATCAATCCACTCACTCTTTCATAAGTTTTCGTTGAACAAGATTTTAATGAGAAACATTGTTGCTTGTGAACATTTCTAAGGATCAATATTTTTAATGTAAAATTTGGAAGAATAATTATAGTTCCTGAAAGTTAAAGTTTAGTTTGAGTTGTTCATCAAATCTATTTAATGCTATGTTTTGTGTTTTATTTTAATTTTCTTGTTATTTACATAAAAGTTGTTAGTAATAATAATGTCTTTAAATAAAAATATATATGAGATTTCTTCTCATGCAATTTAATTATATAGTGTTATTTCCATGTTCCATCTTTGATTTGAAGCCAAGGAAATTTTACGAGTAAGCATTACCATGCCTTAGATAAAGAACATGAATAAAGGAAATTAAGATATTTACTAGTGATCACTACCATGCCTTAACAAAGAATATGAATAAAGGAAAATAAGATATTGAAGCTGAAATTTTACTAGTGATCACTACCAAGAACATGAATGCCTTAGACAAAGAACATGAATAGGAAAAATTAAGATATACCTAGAAGATGAATAAAACTTAGATGATACTGTTGAAGTCATACCTCCATATATCATAAGTAATCAAGAGGGTGTATATTAGTTGTTTATATTCCCTTAAACATTAGCTAGAAGGTAGTAAGTCAAACAAAGAACATGAATAGGAAAAATTAAGATATACCTAGAAGATGAATAAAACTTAGATGATACTGTTGAAGTCATACCTCCATATATCATAAGTAATCAAGAGGGTGTATATTAGTTGTTTATATTCCCTTAAACATTAGCTAGAAGGTAGTAAGTCAATCCAAGTAGTAAGTAAATCCAAGGCTTCTTCATTGATAAATCCTACCTTTTCATTAGGGTATTTGTATTCTATTTCTATATCCAATCATTTGATTAGTCAAAGTAGAGGCTTTCTTGCAATCTTCTTGTGTTCCATAAATCTAACTAGAGAGTAATCAAATGAGAATCGAAATCCAAACATTATGTTTTTTTATAAGTACATAATCAAAATTTGATGTCAAACATGATATTTGACTAAATCCCGCACCCATGGGTTTAAATTCATAATCCAATATAGTTTTTAAACATAAATTGTTTAAACTTAACTCAGTGATTCACACAAATATACATATATAGAAAGATTTTCAAATAAAACATTTATAAACCTCCAAGATTAAGAGAGATCGAATTCGTTCAAAGCCCTTCAATGGCGTGCACTTT
>ML778286.1:869238-884851 GCA_009831015.1 Picea engelmannii
TCTCTCTCTCTCTCTCTCTCTACCCCCCTCTCTTGTGCTCTCCCCCCCCACCCCTCTCTCTGTCTCCCCCCCACTATCTCCCACACTCTCTCTTGTGCTCTATCTTCCCATCTTAAGAGACAAGTTGAAAGAGGGGGAGAGAGAGTGGTATAGGGTCCTAGGGAGTGTAGGAGATGGGGTTAGACGAGAGAAAGACACAGAGGGAGGGAGGAAGGGAGGTAGAGAGAGAGGGAGTTGAGGCTTATTATCTTAATTTATTTATTTTTCAGGGCGTTGAGTTCTTATTCTGAGTTTTTTATGCTATTTTGATATTTGGTTCTTAACATTTGCTATTAGAGCTAGACAATCCTTGCGACCGGATTCTTCAAAACAAGTCTTCTTGGAATTTGCGCTAAAACCTTTTTTCTGGAACGTTTCAAGATATGGAATTTTTATGGTCTATAGGATACATATAGAGCTAGCATGGGTCAAAAGTTTATATCTTGTTTCATTATATTTTTGGAGATGCATTCTGTTCAAGTTAGGGTTTTTGACTAGTCATGAAACTAGTCTGAAACAAGTCTTCTTGTAATTTTTGCTCCCAATTTGTTTCGGCTTGGTTTCAGGTTCTAAAATATTTACTATACGGAGGAGGAAAAGTGAAGTATCTTTTGTACAACTTTCATTCGTTTATTCATTGTACTATGAAATTTATTCCCTGGGGAAATTAGCATTTTGGGTGGTCCATATTTTAGGCTAAAACATGTTTTCTTGGGAAAACTGTTATATATGAAGCTACAGACCTAAAAAATGTATGAGACCTATTGCATTGGTTAGGGTATGGACCAAAGTTTTAGTGTTACAAATTTGTATTTCTGAAATGAAGAAAATTACACGTGGCAATCCATACAAGTTCGCTCTCCTGAAAGGGAAAAAAATCAACACATCTTGCGAAAGTTATCATAAAATTCTATTGGAGAATCTAGTATTGGTCTATCCTATGGGGTTGGAAAGAAGACAAATCATGATACCTCAGGTAGAAATTTTAGACTTATAAGGGTTGAAATGGAAGAGGTATAATAGAAGAAAGGTCAGCTAGCACAATGGTCTCCAAATCATTGTTTTAAAAGGTGCGTTTGTTTTTAGAAATTTGCATATATTTTGACTAGAAGATCCAATTGGGGTGATTCAAAAGGTGGAATAAAGTGGGATAAAAGGAGTATCACACAAAATTTGGATAATCTTAGGGTTTTGTAGGTACATATGTATTCCAATGTCTTTAAATGTAGGAGTTGTCATTACTTGTCAACCCTACAACCCGGGCACTGTGTGGTTCTTCCATGTACCTAGTGTATATCAGAATGCCCCTTTTGAACAGTTGTACATTAGACAATACTTCTATAGATTTGAGCTCCCATGTAGCTTGCGTATATCGGAAGACCCCCTAGAATCATGAGACCAACTGAGTAAACCATTTGGTCATATTGCTTCTATAGTACACAAAGAACAACACTTGGGGAGATCAATATCTAGTACCTGGGTAGTTAGATAGTATGATTAAGGGCATTGTCAAGCCTCCCTAGTTACTTCCCTGAGATATTGGGTCAAGTACTATTGTTGGACACCACACGTATATTAGAGAGTTATAGAACCTGGAACTCCCTTTTCTGTGAGGAGATTTGCCTAAGACAATTAGAAATTCCTACCTTCCAGTGATACTTGGCCAACATGCCACCAAAAAAGGGGACTTGTACACCAGATAAGCCCTCAGACATTCTTATTTGGACTCTTGATTAAGGTGAAGAAATTCGCAAGGGCATAGATGATTTACAAAAGAAGTAAGTAACAAAATATTAACTACAAAGGATGATGGATTCAATTGAATCTAATATTTAAGTGATAATGGATACTAAGATCGACGGTTTAAAAGGGGAGATCATGGAAGGATTAAAAAAGTTGCTAATAGGGAGGCCACTTGAAAGTGACAATGTATCCCGTGAAATTCATTATGAGGAAAAAAGGAAGATGAATCAAGACTGGAGAAACTCCAACTTTGGGTTGAATACCAACCACTTTCCTAATATCAGTCCGAGGAAGTTTTATGGAAAGTATCCAATCACATGGATACTCCATATGGAGAATTTATTCGATCTACATGATGTACCACACACACAAAAGGTAAGAATTATGTCATTATATTTAGAACCCAATCAATTGGTGTCGTACCGATGGATTTGTTCTCGCAAATCACTTTTCCCTTGGAAACTTTTCATGGAATAAATGATAACACACTATGAGGATACAAGTATCAATACCTTCTTCAACCAATTGATAAATCTCAAGCAAAAGGGTTCAGCTGTGGAGAATATTGAGAAATTCCAAAGATTGAATATAAAGGTAACGAATATTCCATATGACAACTTGATTGATGTATTCATAGGAACTTTAAAGGATAACATTGAACATGAGGTTCTCCTTTGGGAACCCAAATCATTGGACAATGCGTTCAGGGTGGAAAGAAATGTTGAAAGTAAAAATATGGCTATGGCTACTAGAAGGACCACTCCTAACATCTATCAAGAGAATAATGTTCCTTATTATAAAATAGCTCAACCTACAAGGTTGACACCTCAACAATTGGAGGAAAGAAAAGAAAAATATTTATTCTTTAATTGTGACAATAAGTACAGTAAGGGACATAAGTGTGGTGAGAAGAAATTAATCTACATAGATTGTGAAGAGGAAGAAGAACAATAAAACGAATAAGAACCATCTCAAGATGAAAAGTTAGAAGAGATTTCAATTGAAGAGTTGACTCCACCATATCATGTAATGCATTGGCTGGAACTAATACTCCTCAAATCCTCAAGATCGAAGGATTTATCAATAAGAAAAAGGCAATAGTCCTAATTGGTTCTTGTAGTTATCATAATTTCATTCACTATAAATGAGCCAATGCTCTCAATTACTTTATATATCCAACGCTAAAGTTTCAAGTAGTGACTGCAAATGGATGAACTATCAATTTCTGAGGAAAATGATATAAGATCAATATTACTATGGGGGAATATGAAATAAATAGTCAATTTATTTCTATACCCATGGGTGTTTTTGATGTCATACTAGGAGTCCAATGGTTACAATCATTAGGAAGAGTGGATTTTAATTTTCAATAACTTTTCATGAAATTTTCATTAGAAGGAAAGGAATTTGAGTTAAGGGGTATCACATGGAAACCTAGTAAGGTGAAAAGTTCTAATGGTATGAAACAATTATTGAAAAAGGGGCATCTGGGTGTAATTGTACAACTATTCTCACAATATGTTCAAGAATCTAAGCCATGTATTCGCCTATATCTCCAAGGGATCATTGGTAATCATTCCAAATAATTTTAAGATATCCCCATAGGTCTTCCACCCACTCGCAATCATGATCATGTTATTAACCTAATTCTTGGGAGTGTTCCTCCTAACATCATGCCTTACAGATACCCTTATGCCCAGAAGAGTTCAATTGAGTGTATGTTTGAAGAAATGTTAGAGGATGAAATTATTAGACCTAACCAAAGTTATTACTATGCACCGTTGGTAATGGTACTCAAGAAAGAAGGCCCATGGCATATTTTTCTATATTATAGAGAGATCAACAAGATCACCATTAAAGATAAGTTTCCCAATACCATCATTGATGAATTTTTATATGAACTACATGGAGCAATCTACTTCACAAAGTTGGATGTTCGTTCAGGGTATCATCAAATTAGAATGAAGGAAGAAAATATCCCAAAATCGACATTCCAAACTCATGAAGGCCATTATGAATTTTTTGTCACGCCTTTGGATCTTACAAATGCACCTTCTGCATTCCAAGGTTTGATAAATTGTATTTTTCAATCCCTTACTTTGAAATTTTTTGTTAGTGTTTTTTTATGATATACTAATATATATCAAGTCTTGGGATGATCATGTTCAACATGTTGACAGGGTGTTGCAACTACTAAAGGAGAAACAACTATATGCAAAATCATCCAAATGTTTCTTTGGGGTGAAGGAGGTAGAGTATTTGGGTCATATTGTATCTCATGAAGGTGTCAAGGTAGAACCTAACAAGATTAAGTCCATGATGGACTAGACAATTCCCAAAACATTGAAGAATATTAAAGGATTTTTGGGTTTGATAGGTTACTACCACAAGTTTGTTTGGAAGTATGGAAAAATAATAACACCTTTAACGACATTAACTAAGAAGGATGCATTTTCATGGACTCTAGAGGAAACTCAATATTTTGAACAAATTAAAGAGGAAATGTGCAAAGCTCCTGTATTGACCACACCAGACTTCAAAAAAACCTTTATTATGGAATGTGATGCCTCAGGAAATCACATTGGTGTTGTTCTAATGAAAGAAGGAAGGTCCTGTAATTTTGAAAGTCGGCCATTGAAGGGAAAGGACTTACACAAACCCATTTATGATAAGGAAATGATGGCAATACTACATGCATTGAAGCAATGGGGAACTTAACTAATAGGTAGGCACTTCAAGGTCAAAGAAGATCATGACAATCTTAAATAATTCTTGGAACAAAGGATATCTTCAAAAGAACAACAAAAATGGGTAACCAAGATGTTAAGTTATGATTTTGAAATCATA
Organism: Picea engelmannii; assembly: GCA_009831015.1. NCBI lineage: Eukaryota > Viridiplantae > Streptophyta > Pinopsida > Pinales > Pinaceae > Picea > Picea engelmannii. The sequence goes on from ML778286.1 coordinate 873,868, forward strand.
TACAAAAAAGGGAAGAAAATTTTTGTGGCAGATTCAATATCAAGAAAGGATGAAGATGTTGAGGCATTTCTCTATTCTATTTCGATCATCCAACCTGATTGAATAACAAAATCAAGGGAGGAATGGGAGAAGGAAGAAAAAGTGTGGACTCTCATTCAATGGTTGCACCATGATTCTAGTGAATTAGACACATTTACATGGAAACATGATTTACTATGGTACAAATATCACTTATATTTATGTATTAACGCCCAGCTCAATCAAAAGGTACTTTCAGAATCACACACCTCTCTAGTAGGAGGGCACTTAGGATTTTTGAAAACCTATCACAAGGTCAAGAAGGAATTTTTTTGGGATGGCCTTAAAACTGATGTTCAAAGTTTTGTGGAAGAATATTTGGTTTTCAAACAAAATAAGGTGGAAATAATTAAGACCCCAGTTGTTTTACAACCATTATCCATCCCAAGTCAGCGTTGGGAGGAGATTTCCACGGATTTCATCATAGGGCTACCAAAGTATGAAGGAAATAGTGTCATCATGGTGATTATTGATAGACTGACCAAGTACACACACTTTTGTACACTCTCTCATCCTTTCAAAGCCATCATAGTTTCCACCACATTCATGGAGATAATTCAAAATATACATGGAATCCCAAAGATTATTGTAAGTGACAAAGATCCCATCTTCACTAAACATTTTTGGATATAATTATTTTCTTGTTTGGGTACTCAATTGGCTCATATCTCATATTACCATCCTCAATCTTATGGGAAAATTCATATAGTGAACAAATGTATATAAGGCTACGTTCGTTGCTTTGTATGTGATAAAAAAACGTAATGGTTCAAGTGGTTACCCTTGGCAAAATAGTGGTATAACACTTCCTTTCATATTTCAACAAAAATGACACCATTTATGGTGCTCCATAGATATCACCCATTGTCCATCACTTATTCTCTAAAATAAAAATATAAGGTTCAAGTAGTGAAAGATCACATCGATAATCAACAAGAATTTCTCCAACTCTTAAAGGACAACCTGACCATGGCACAAAACCGCATGAAACAACAAGCAGATAAAAATCATAGTGAAAGAAGTTTTGAAGTAGGAGATTGGGTATTTTTAAGACTACAACCATACAAACAAATGTCCCTCAAGCAAGCTAAGAATTATAATAAATTATCACCAAAGTACTATTTCCGTTATAAGGTGTTGGATAATATTGGTACTATGGCATACAAATTGGAGATGCTTGCATCTTCGTGAGTACACCTAGTTTTCCATGCTTCATGCTTAAACAAGGTTAAAGGTGTCAAGGTCCTAGTTCAAACTATATTTCTAGAACATGAAGAGGAAAGGAAAATCATATTGGATCCTGAAGCTATCACTAAAACAAGAATTCACCAACTAAGGAATAGATCCATTTCAGAGTATCTCATTAAGTGGAATAAACTACATGCTGAATATTCCACTTGGGTAGATGAGTTGTTTAACAAAATCATCCATAATTACTCAAGTGTTGCAAAAAAAAATGGTTTGAAGGGGAGGGGCATGTTAATCCCTAAATAGTGTCACATTACCCCTTAATTGGGGAACATTACATTAATATTTCTATTTTATTTTTTTCGGCTTACGTCCATTAGTTGTAATTGTACCTCCTAGTCTCCTATATATACAAAGAAGACCTTTTCATTTTGAATCATCTTGTAATTTTGAATTCATATGATGTGTAAGGAGGTTTCCCCCTCAAAGAGTCTTATTATCTAAATTTCTCTCTTTGTCAAGGCATTGAGTTCTTATTGTGAGGTTTTTATGCTATTTTGATATTTGGTTCTTAACAGAATCCCTCTAACTTTGGGCTTCCTTTGAGTCTACACAACCTTCAGACTTGTTAGGGAAATAATCTCCCTAACCCCTCACGTAGGTAGAGTAATATATTTTCCATGTAATAAAGGTTGATATTAATAAGGCCTTGTAGTAAGGAAAATAAGTGAAATGTAAGAATACCTAATAGAAGCTTCTTCTTCTAGAAGGATATTCCTCTAGATGTATCTTTTGGCTAGATATTTTTGGTATAAATAATATTCGAGGGTTTGAGAAGTTTGTGTTGATAATTGTTGTACTAGAGCATTGCTCTACTGGAGGTTGTCCCATTGAAGATACAAGTGAACATTGTTTCCTATAACTAAAGGCATTATTTTTGTGTTGTGGTTTCACATATTGTGTTTTTACACTGTTATTCTCTGTAGTATTTATGTTTTTGTTTATTATAATAGTTTTGGTAACTTACAAGTGGTATGAGAAAGCACTTTCGTTGGCATGAAATTGTGGGTGATTTTTTCTAGGGTAGAGACATATTCTGACATCTTAAATCTACAAAGACTTGTCATTCAATGCATAAATCCATGATAGGGGAAGCATACATGTAGGATATACAAGTGGCACTTGAGTGCGCATTGTTGGCCACCCTTGTAACCCCTGTTGGTACCCCTTCGAGTGGTAGTGCATCAGACAACACTTGTATATGGAAATGCCTAGATATTCTGTAGCCCTCCGTAGATAAATGAATCATCCACCTCACTGGTATAGTTCCACTGATAAAAACTCTCATGAAGATACTCTCTAGTACCTACGTAATTGGGTAGTAAGGCTAAGGGTACAGTCTACCCTCCTTAGTTGGTTCCCTGAGATATTGGGTCGAGTATTATTTTTCAACCCCACATGTATGTTAGAGAGCTATAGCATATGGAAAAACCTTGTCTATAAAAACCATAAAAAACCCTAACCCCTTGGACACAAACTGCACAAAAAGGGAATAAACAATATTTCTCTTGTTCATAATTTGGTATTTTCGACACTTCTTTTTCCCTATTAAGAATTTGGGCATTCTAACACTATAGTACTATTCATATCAAAGTATAACTCCACAAGAGTTAAAAAAATAGTATAGTGGTCCAGCCAGCACACTTATTTGGGACCTATCACATTGGATTCCTCTCTTCGCCCTGTTTATTATGGTACCTACCATTTTTAATAAAAAACAATTAGTGGACCTGACCACTTTCCCAACAGCCTTATGTGGACCCTATGACATTTGATTCCCATTTTCTCCTTGATAAACGTGGTACCTATCAATTGTCACCATTATTCTCAGTGGTCCCACCCACTGTGACAGAATATTTCCAATGTGGAAAAGTGAAACTTCCCTTGCATTACCAGATCACTATACCAAGACAAAAACACTACAAATGGACACTAACATCCGTTTAAAATCATTTTAACCAATCATAAAGAGAGATGGAGAAAGGTCATGATGTACCTTTTTATCAAGTTTTTCCTCGTTGCTTCCAATCTGTGAGATTTATATTCAAACCCCCCTAACACAACTTGATAACTACAATGGGAAGCGAAGATAAACGACTATTTCTTACTCTAGTTGATTAGGTGAAACAAATTCATCTATGAAGATTAAAGAAAATATATAAAAGAATATTCAAGAATACACAAGATTGAAGGAAGTAGGAAAAGTATATTCAATGAGAACCAAAAATAGAATACTTAAAGACCATGATTGATGATGTAGCATCCCCTCCAAGCTCTCCTCATCCATCCCTTGCATGAATATACCATGATCAAAGTGATGATACTCTGATGAATTATCTCCCCCTTCACCTTCAAAATACGTTCATCATATATGCTTTAGAGGCACAACCACCTTGGGAAAATGAAGGATATGGTTGAGGATATGGATCCTTAAGGTTTGCAACAAATTCTAAGGGGAAGCCATAGCATGTGGGTATAACATAACCAACCCCATCCTGAGAGTGTTGGCCCATAGAATAAGGTGGAGGATCCTCGTTTCCCTCTTGTCCTATCAATTCACTTGTACACCACTCCCAGCCATCCTTGACCAATCAACTCCCCAAACTCATAATGCTTCTCCACATGACCATCTTCATCATCATCCTATCTACTCCAACAATAACCCAAGGATTTTATCACATGCAACATGGTTTAAACATCCTTGAAACGATTAAGAATAAAAATTTAACACCACGGTTCATTGACAAAAGCAGTTCTAAAGACAAGATCAAAGAAATTTTATCAAAGTTAATCTCAAACCCATGAGTGGATAAAGAGAACTAGGCAATATCAATGACACATGATATATGTAGCTACTTAGTTGTGCCTAGAAGAAGAATTACTCAAGATATGAGAGTGGAAGTGGGATGGGATTGTGAGGAAACAAGTTAACCAACGATATCTAGTTATATCATCTCTTACAATTATCGTGATCAAATTGTCCTTATAAAACTAATATTTGAGGAGACTAGAAGGAATGGTTGTTTTTAGTATCTAGTCATATCATCTATTACAATTACCATGATCAAACAGTCCTTATAAAACTACTATTTGAGCGAACGGGGAGGAGTGGTTTTTTTAATCAAGACACCCAACAATTGTTTCAAGACCTTAACACCCATGTTATGGTAAACTCAATACCATGGCATACCATGGCATACCCACAAGATTTCGGATAATATATGATTAGAGGGAAATGCATAATAAGAATAAATTCAATAGATCTTATTTAACATGTTTTTAAATAGATTGTAATTTAATTCAATTTGAAATATGAATACAAAGAAATATAATTTTAATCATTCTTGAGATATAATAAAAAATTATAAATATGCTATTTATAATATTTTTATTTATGCATAAAACAATGTTTTTTGGGCTAATAAGATATTAATATATATTATTTTAAATTATTTCATATCAAATTAAATTTAATACAAATTGTCACATGTAAAGTGTAATTTTCACGATACATCAAAATGAAAACCTCTCACTTGTGAGAATTGAATTTATATGGGGAGAATACCAATATTTCCTTCAAACGACTTGAGTTAAACTCAATTCACACATACCCAGTATTTTTACTTTCAGAAAAATATTTTACTTAAGATCAACATTGAAATATTTTGTATATGGGAGACATTGAAACACTTTCTTTTTATTAATATTTTTTTTAAATACCACTTGTCAACTCCATGTTGATCATCGGATTTTAGAAAGTGTCATTAAGTACAATAAATTGTAAATCACTATTTTGTTATTAATATTTTCTAAAATACCACTTGTCAACTCCATGTTGATCATTGGATTGTAGAAAGTGCCATTAAGTACAATAAATTGTAAATATTGGTTGCAAGTGCACAGTGGAAGCACGAATTGCCACATAGTTCCTTGTACTCATCATTTGTTTAGTAAATGGGATGTTGACATTAATGATGTCCCAAAAGGTACTCTTACTTTTATTTGAAGTTACAGGTGATGAAAATCATAAGGAGAAGGGATATTTAAATTAACATCTTGAGTATATGGATATTTAACTCTTATTACCATTCTCACTGATGGATCATATACATATTTAGGTGTTGTGTTAGTTTTTCTCCCTATATATTAAGGTATTGTGTTATTTTTAATCCCTACTCTCTTAGGAGGTACAATTATTTTTAGCCTCTCATAAGGTGGATTTGTAGAAGCACATGGAATCATTACTGAGGATTTTCATAAATTAGTTTTCTCATTTGTATATGGGTATGTGCAAGCTAATGATGGTCTCTCAATATGCCTTAGTTGTTGAGATTTGGGTACCTTAGAAAGTACTCCCATTGTGTTTGTGAGTCTCTAAACACAAAGGGGGAGACTGTTACTTTTGTACTTTATCTTTATGTTCTAATTTCACTTTGACTTAGGAAATTTAAGTCAAAAGTGATTTTTTGTCATTTTAGACAAAAGTGACATTTAATTCACTTTGTGGGTGAATTAAAGGAAATGAGGAAAACTAAGGAAATTTAAGAAAGTGGGTTTTCTAAGTGAGAATTTTGAGATTAAATCTCACCCATTGATTAGAAATGGCTAGATTGAATCTAGGCCATTGGTGTTTTAGGTTTGGACAAGGAGAGGCTAAAGGAGGGAAAAGGGTAAGGAAGAGGCTCACTTTTCACTTGAGAAAGTTGAGCAAGGAGAGGAGGAGAAGAAAAACACTTGGGCACATTTCTTGAGGAGAGGAGGGCACATGAGGTCAAGGGTTTGAGGAGAATCCATTGAGAGGGTTCTAGCTTCCTTGAAGAGATTTCATGGAGGTTGGGTGCTAGCTCGTAGAAGGGCACATTCTTAAACAAGGGGATGCACAATCTTGTGGAAGGGCGCATCTAAAGAGAAGAGGTGCATCAAGCTTAGGAGACGGTGAATACTCAAGGAGGAGGCTTAATTACTTGGATTAGGGACGCTATAGAGAATGAAATCACAAGGGTAAGTAGAGGGCACATACTTGTGTGGATAATTTTCTAGAGGAGGGGTGCACCAGAGCTTAGTGTGCACTAAGCCAAGGAGGGAGGAACACTTGTGTAGAGGGTGTAAATGCCAAGGAAAAGGGAATACAAATGCAAGCTTCAAGTCAAAGGAAAAGGAAAGGCAAGAGACAAGGAAGAGGGATAAAGGCTTAGCAAGATAATAAGGGCACACCAAGGAAAAGGAAACCTTTGTTTAAGGGCTAGAAGGAAAATCTCCAAGGGACTCCAAAGCATCCAATTTTAGTTTCTATTGTACCAGGTTCACTTATATATGTTTTCCTTGTTGTAAATTTTTCTTTGAGATCATCTATATACATCTATATCCAAATTGGTTTTACCCGAGGGGGGTTTTATCCAGGGTCATGTTGACCAAAAGTACTTGTGTATTTAAATCAGCAGTAGGAGATTGTTAAAATCTTATAGAAATGTTATATGTTTTGCGGTTTTCATTTTCTAACTTTGTGTTACTAAAACCACTTGCAAGGGCACCTTAAAAGAGCATATATCCATTAGTTGAGGGTTGATTTCTTGGTAGATTTGAAAATACTTGTTTGTTGTCCTTAAAAAATAGCAAGGAAATATTTGGTTGACAAAACTTATATCTCAACAAGAGGTCAAAGACATACCTATTTTGAATACCTCATAGCTCCTCAAAAATCAACATGGTATTAGAGCCTTGGTGGCTAAGAGTTTGTTGATTTGTAGAGCATACAATGGGTAGTTTGCGTGACTAATCTGGATAGTGTTTAACAACCTCTTTTCACACTTATGTTGATACGAGTGAGGCTATACTCTTTTGCAGTGTTTAGCATCAGTTTGAGTTTCAGTGGAAAACCATGTCAGTGTTTGAGATGAGGGAAGAGGATAGGATAGTTGGGGCCTGGAGCTAGTAACTAATCCCCTTCGAATACCAGGATTATATTCTTCTTAGAGGATATTGAACTATGGGATATAGTTCAAGATCCAGTGTTTCTTACTTATGTCACTTCTCCCTTGATGATAGAATAATTTCTGAAGAGGAACACCAAGGATAAGAGGACTATATGTGGTGCGATGAGAGACCACCTCATACCCCATTTGACTGGGAAGGACTATGCCTTTGAGCTGTGGGCCTCATTGTGAAAGATCTAATAGAGTCCCAATTAGAATTAGAAAATGGTTTTGCAGGACAAGCTCATGAATATTCAGATGCTCAATTTAGAGTCGGTGACATCATACCTTGGGATATTTAAACATAATCGATATGAATTGGAAGCAGTCATAGAGATTGTGGATATGGAATTTTTGGTGATGAAAACCTTAATATATTTCTACAAACCATGGGGTTCATATGTGAGAGTCATTGTGGCCAGGGTGGTCATGCCCAGTTGGGAGAGACTTTGGAACAACTTCATATAGGAGGAGTTCAGATGTAGTTCTAGATATTTAAGAAAGAAACATATATCAGAGGGTGATGATGATCTTTCTCTTTGGAAAAAGGGAAAGAATAAGGTTGGAAAGTGTTTTATATAGGGTCCCAAGGGAGGGGCCAAGCCACAACAAAGTGGCAATGGGAAAGAGAGAGACATGAGAACAATGAGATGATTTTCTTGTAGAGAGATGGGGCACTATGTTGGATAGTGTCCCGAGAAGAAGAAGAAGAAGAAGTAGGATGGTACAAAACTGAAAACAGAGGAGGAGGATTTCACTACTCAATTTGAGAGGGAGTGTGCTTTTGTGATTTGGTGTTTCTTAGTTGATACACCATCCAAGGGTTGGTGCACAGACAGAGTTGAGGAGGTCCCACAGATTGAGAGCATTGTATCTCATGGGACAAAAAATCCATTTTTGAGGAGACCATATTCATGAGTGATTGGACAACCCGTGACAACTTCAGTTTCATAGTTTCTGAGCATATATATAATTGGTGCAGTGGATTCAGAGTATTAGAGATTGGTGTGGGTGAGAAAGGCACCAGAGAGGCTTGAGCCTCACTTGGCTATGGAGACGAGAAAATCAACTTCAAATTCCACTTCATGTGGAATTCACTTGGTGAGAGACCAATTTTAGGATCTTGGTGAGATTCCAAAACCCAAATATTGTTGGTGAGATGAAAAGAATGAGACTCTTGGTAAGATTCTAAGAGATGAGACTCTTGGTGAGATGCCAAGAGATGTGACTCTTAGTGATATGCCAAGAGGTAGAGATCCTTGGTGAGATGATAAGTTTGGAATATTTGGTGAGATTCCAAGATCAGGATCTTTGGTCAAGCATATAAGAGTCAAAGGAAACATTTTATGGTCATGGTACATCCATACTCACCGATTATTTTCCAGTAGGCAACCATGTACACTCTAGGGACAAGATTGAATGGGTGAATGATACAATCCTCGGTAAGAGGGAGTGTTGATATTTGGGTACCTTGGAAAGTGGTCCCCTTGTGTTTGTGATTCTCCAAACACAAAGGAGGAGACTATTACCCTTTTACTTTACCTTTATGTTATAATTTCACTTTGGATTAGGACATTTAAGTCAAAAGTGAAATTTTGTCATTTAATACAAAAGTGGCATTTAAGTCACCTTGTGGGTGAATTAAAGGACATGAGGGAAACTAAGGAAACTTAAGAAAGTTGGTTTTCCAAGTGATATTTTTGGGATTAAATCTCACCCATTAATTATACATGTCTATATTGAATCTAGGACATTAGAATTTTAGGTTTGGCCAAGGAGAGGCTAAAGGAGGAAAAAGGGTAAGGAAGAGGCTCACTTTTCACTTGAGAGAGTTTAGTGAGGAGAGGAGGAAAAGAAAACAAATTTGGTGCATTTATTGAGGGGAGGAGGGTGCATGAGGTTAATGGTTTGAGGAGAATCCATTGAGAGGGTGCTAGCTTCCTTGAAGAGTTTTCATGGAGGTTGGGCACTACCTTGTAGAAGGGTGCATTCTTAAGCAAAGGTGCACACAATCTTGTGGAGGGGCACATCCAAAGGGAGGAGGTGCATCCTCAAGGAGGAGGCTCACTTACTTGGAGTAGGAACACTCTAGATTATGGAGAGTGAAAGGGTAAGTAGAGGATTCATACTTGTGTGTGGCATTTGCTAGAGGGTGAAAAGACCAAGGAAAAGGGAAAATGAAAAGGTAAGGTTCAAGTAAAAGGAAAAAGGAAAAGGAAAGAGACAAGGAAGAGGGCTAAAGGATTAACAAGAGAATAAGGGTGCACCAAGGAAAAGGTCGCCTTTGTTCAAGGGCTAGCAAGCACATCTTCAAGGGACTCCAAAGCATACAAGTTTGGTTTCTATTGTACTAGGTTCACTTGTATTTGTTTTCATTATTGTAATGTTTTCTTTGATATCTTCTATATAAATCTATCTCCGAATGGTTTTCGTCGGGGGTGGTTTATCCACGGTCATGTTGACAAAAAATATTTGTGTCCAAATTTCATGCATGCTTAGTATTTAAATTAGTAGTAGGATCTTGTTAAGATATTATAGTTGTGCTCTATGTTTTTAGGTTTACATGTGCTAACTTTGTGTTACTAAAACCACTTGCAAGGGAGCCTTAAAAGAGAATATATCCATCAGATGATGGAAGATTTCTTAACATATTTGAACATACCCATTTTCTGTCCTAAAACAACAACAATGACATATTTGGTTGAATAAACTTAGATATCAACAAGAGGTCAAAGATAGATCTCTTGGGTAGTCCTCATAGTTCCTCAAAAATCTACATTAGTGGAAGTGCAAACATGGAAAAATACCAATATGTTAACCTGGAGGGATTATTCAAGGTACTTCTACAATGAATTTGACTATTAAATAACAAGATGAAACATAAGAAATTGAATTAGATTTCTGAATATACAACTTTTATTCATAGAAATTGTGAATAACTATTTGAAAATTGATCTTTTTTAATAATACTATGTTATTTTTCTAGCAAAATATAAGGTTTATGTTTTTGTTAGTGCAGGTGTTGAATACCTTAATGATGAAATTTCATTCCAAAAAATTGTATAATTGTAGAGAACCCATTGATCTAGTGCAGTGTATTTTTCAGAAATTTATAATATTAATTTTATATTTTTTAAAATTATGAAAGTCAATACATCCTTGAAATTACAACACCTTTTGTTCATGCAGGCTAAGAGGGTCTTAACATAATGATTTTTTATTTTTTTTAATATATCCTAGATATGAGCCTCCTCTAGTGCGACATATAAATCATTTTAGAAATTGTTAAGCCTACAAAAATATATAGGAAAAATAAGAGAGGTATGTATTCTATGATTTTGATATATCTGAAGACAAAATTAGATTAAAAATAGTAAATAATATTAATTAAAGAAAAAAACCTATACATTTGTAATTTTCACTCTATCTATGTATATGCCTTTGTCAAATTGTTTAGCCTATAGAAAAACAACGTCAAAAAATATAGAGAGAGAGGTATTCACCAAAATGAATATTTTTATCAATTTGCAGATTAAACCAATAGGTTTGTCATCCCAAACCTAAATATGAGGAAACCAATTTAGCACACATGTATGCTAAATTTTTCCAACCTGCCAAAAAAAAATGATTTCAAAAGAACGTGCATGCGCTCTAGGAATGCATGTGCATTCCTAAAGTGTGTGCAC
>ML778286.1:925991-942528 GCA_009831015.1 Picea engelmannii
ATATAATAAATGGGTAATTAGATATAATAAATGTAAGAGGACTTCTTAGAAGGTTCTACTTCTAGAAGATTCCTCCTCTAGAATGTTCTTAGGTGATGGCAGTACTATATAAAGGGGTTCAAGCAATGTATTGAGACATGAAGAGAAATATTGTATTTGGAGTGGTAGCTCAATAGGAGGATGCCCCCTCGAAGAGGCAAGTGAACATGAGAGGATTCCTTCCATAATAGGATCAATTGTATGGTGTTGCCCTACCCCAAGGGTTTGATGATAACAAAGAAGATTTTGCATATTGTTCTTGTATATTTGTTGTGGTGTTTTTGTATCCAATATTTGGTTCTTAACAGTAAACATCAAAGATAAAGAGGATTTTGTTCATCAACTTTGTATGTCTCTTTTTACCAAACTGCCCAATGCCAAAATCTCTATCTACTTTTGTTACACATCAAAATTACTCACTTTGATAGTGTTGCAAGTGTTGCCATTACAAGTGTTGTAAGTGTCCCATCTTGTACGCAAGTGTCGCATCTTGGCCACAAGTGTCGCAAGTGTCACAAACATCATATTTCCATATTTCCTATGACGTGCCTCTAACGACACCATAAAGACACCTAAGACACCTCAAAGACTAGTTTTGAAGAAGAGAAATCAGTTGACAAGGAGTACAAGCCTTTTCCCACTGGAAAAACCACTCAAAAATGGATTTTGGAGGGAAGTGCTTGCCTACCCACTGTCAGGGAGTGCTAGCACTCCCTAGGCCTCTTTGGGGGAGTGTTCAAATTCTATGTTTACCCTTTTATGGGAGCACTACCTTTTCTAAGTAGATTTTTGGTTTGTTGAGAAAAAACAGGGAAGAATCCCCTCAATTTCTGAAGGTGGTTGGATTCGAATATAAGGTCAAGGAATGATCTTAGGGAATATCCTCAACTAAAGGAGCGAAATTATTAACTTATCCCAAATATCTCTCAAGTGGTTGGGCCTCTCCAAGGTTATCTAAGGAGTCCTCCTCATGGTGAAAGGAGAGGTAGAGACTAGATATTGATACCGAACTTGTGATCCTATAAGTGGTAAGAATAGAAAATATTGGAGATGTGACACTTATGATATCATAAGTGAGATGTCATCAAAGAAATCAGTGTATATTGCTTGATCAAAGGGGTTAGACAAGGAGAAATGTAATAAGTTGTTGCACCTTCATCAAAGGATTGTAATTACTTTTACTTGTTCTTATCAATATATCAATGCTTGGCCTGTTTCTTTCAAACTTATGTTTGTTCCAAATGAGTTTGTCTTCAGTAGATAGATCTATATTTGAGATAACCTCAGTAGAATAGGAAGTCCATTTTATCTTTGTTTGTTCTACAGGATCTATTAGTAAGCTTAGGATCGAAGCTCAGCCTGAACTTTGCAAGGACAAACATCGTTAATGAGGTACATATATTTCTTCTTCTCCTTCGTTTATTAGCTTGATTAGACCTAAAAGGATGTCAATGTCCATGTTAAGAACTTTTCTGTCTTGGCCTTAAGAGTCTAGAGACCAAGAGGGAATCCACTTGTCCACAGGAGGATTCACCTGTAACACAAATTGGTGACTCCACTGGAGATGAAATTTGATTTTTCTTTCCTTTCCTAGATCTTTTTTTGGCCCTTTGCCCACTCATTTGACTTTCTCCATACTATCATACTGTCTCTTTGATTCTTATATCTGATTGATTCGCTCTTGATTTCATCATATGCAATTTGATCGACTGAGTTTGCTTGCTTTTTTTAGTTTCTGGGCATTTTTATGAACTTTTGAAGCAGAGCGCTCCCCTACCCTTGCTATCAGAGCGTTAACACTCCCTGGTGGTCTTAAACAGAGAGTTGAAACGCTCTAGTGCCCTTTACACAAGAGCGCTACCCCTTTTCTATGAGAAATCCTCTAGGTTCTCATTCTCTAGGTTTATTTTTTTCTTTTTTGCACTTGCTCAAAGTCTCATACTCTCAGTTCATCTTGGTATTGGCCTTCAAAACCATGTTTTCTAAGAATTGATCCTTTTTTGTTTGGGAATTTGACATTTTATTTCCTTGCCTTGAAGTCACTCTTTGTCTTTGCTGACCTAGAGTTAACTTGTTGTTTTCTTCTCATTTATCTGACTGAGTGGAAGATTTTGTGAGGAAATCCAAAGTTCTGTGAACCCTTCCATTTGATCTTTGAGGTCAATTTTCTAGCATTTATCTTTTGTTTGAAGTTTTTTGGTTCTTGTTTGCAAATTTGGTTATATTTGTCTTTCTTGTTTATTCACGACGAGAGTGTATTTTTGTTTGCGTGAGGTTTGCTTCTGATTGTTTAATCCTGAAGTCTGATTGACATTATAAGTTTTAAATCTGATTATCATTCACATATAAGAAAAATGACATATTTTAGTGATTGGTTTGGATATTAGAAGGAATTTTTGAAATTTTTAGCATTACATTGTATTTGATTGAGAAACAATTGTATGAGGATCTTGCATCTTAGTGTTTGATAGTGAAAATAACTTTCTCTCTTTCCCTTAAATAGGCATTCATCGAAAGACAAGACTTCTTACCATTTTCTTGTGCATTTTTTTTGGAATCGAGTCACAATACCATCAGCTTCACTTTCATACACCCTTGAGTAAAGAACAGCTGTAAAATTATTGCTAATTAAAAATTATCTATAACATTTTGTTTTAAGAGTCTTCCATTGACATTAGACTAGGACTAATACTTTGGATTAGGCTATGAGTACAACTCTCCAAAGTTTAAAAAAAAAAAAAATTAGCATCTTGCAATAGGGAGAGCAAATCCAATTGTCGTATAGGCTTTCTGGGAGGGTTACGCACGAGGTCGCATTCGGGAGAATTCTGGAGATTATCCCTCCGTGGTTCAACTGTTTGTAGTGGTCAGATTGTATATTGGGGGTCACTTGAGGGAATACCCACGATTATGTGTGGGAGCCTCTCGAGTTGATTGCGGACTTGTTATCTTGCCCATATTGTAATGTCCCCAAGGCCGAGCCCTATTGTAAATCTTGTTTATGAAATGAATTGTAAATATGTTTTATAGGCTAGTGAGCCGAGTTTATATAAGATAGTGGGATTATGTGATTGTTAGGCTAAAGAGCCTAAGTGTTGAAAGCCAAGAGCCTGATTTTGTACCTGTATTTATGCGTAACAGTAATAAAGAAATAAACATCGTCGTGTGCAGACTGACCATGATGAATGAGTGATGGGGGACTAAGCTTCCACAGAGTGGGCAAGGGATTAGGGGCAAGAAGGTGGAAAAGGGGACTAAGTGTTGAGCCTAGGGGATAAGCCTAGGGGCTTAGGTCCTTGGGAATAATATTTTAATATTATTCCAAAAGACATGTGAATAATACATTTTATCCTAAGTTCTTTTGAAAGGACAAACAACTTCCGAATGGAAGGAACGCATGCTGAAGGAATGCATGCAGTTGCATGGGTGACAAGTGTCAACCCAGGCGCATGCAAATAAAATGGCTGAGATGAATCGTGTTGGGGATTCCTCCTCCATTCTACCTGACCATCTGAGCATGAACCTGTCCAACCTCTACAAGAGATACCCTCGTGCACTTTGAAACAAAAAGGAATGTGTCTATATTTTCTTCTGGAAGGATGTTGGACCCCTTCAGTTGTGAACCGTTAAGTCTGAGTTGACCCCTGTGAGGAAAACTCATCATGCATCCATGAGAACCAGAGCATGAGTCTATCCCATGCTGCCGGATTGAAAAAAAGGAAGTGTCATGTCTTTACTAAGCCTAGTTATGTTGTTGCACCTGTCTGTTGCTGCCCGGGGGTGTTCATGTCTGAATTCCTATTGACTCTGGTGGACGTGTAGTGTTGACCTTGTGTGGCTTGTTGGTCAGTCGTACAACACTCTCTCCAGGTGAGAGAGGTGGTTGAAGTTCGAATAATGGGTTGCTTGACCTGTGAGCGACTCTCTCTAGGTGAGAGAGTGTACTGAGGAAGGAGAGAGCTCTTGGAAAGAACCCTGTAGCTTCCGTAGAGCTTGGAGAATTCTGGTTTGACCTATTGATGAAACCTAAGGTAAGGGAGGTTAGTAGCCAAAGGACTATCTAGGTGATAGAGAAGGTGTATACTCCTGGGGTGGAATAGGCATGTGGGGAATGACAGTTTGTGGGTAGTGAGTATGAGTGGTTCCTGGGAGAGAATTCCTTCCTTGTGCCCGTGTGTTTTCCCTGTAACCTCAGCCTAGCCTAGGATTCCTTACCTTTGGGTGGAGCTTAGTCCCATCTCGGGGGTGACCTGCTGTTGATTTTGATGAACAATGTGGTCTAAGGCTGGGAGGTTCATGGAATCCCTACACCTGGTTGGTGGAATAACCACCGTTTTCAAAGATATGTACCAGATGATGTTTCAATTATGTTACTGCATGTGTGTGTATTTATAATTATCATGTACTCTATTGTTCATATGAATTAATGTTAAAGCCATTGATTATTTATAATAACAGTAATTCTTATGCTCACTCTGAGTTTAAATGTGTTTAACCTGTTTTAAAGGCATGTCATATATATATATATATAGTTAGCCCCTGGGAGGATACAGTCGATATTCTGATCCGAACGTATGTGTAACGCTCTTTCATTTGAAGCTATAATTCTCTGATACCATACTGTAATGCACCCTTTCCATTAGCTGGGCAGGTGCTACTTCGCGGAATAACAATCTCATGCTTAATTATATATATATATAATTAAGCATGAGATTGTTATTCCGCGAAGTAGCACCTGCCCAGCTAATGGAAAGGGTGCATTACAGTATGGTATCAGAGAATTATAGCTTCAAATGAAAGAGCGTTACACATACGTTCGGATCAGAATATCGACTGTATCCTCCCAGGGGCTAACTACAAGTTGGTTTCCTTAGTTGCCATAATCTTTAGGTACTTACACAAGGTGATGGTGAAGGGAAGTCTCACTGTACTTGGAACAAAGATTGGTCAAACTCACTCAGGCTCCTTGGAGGGTAAATCCACAATTACTATGTGGAAGCTTGCACCAAGGTGAAAGTCTGTTAAGCAGGTTGCCATTGTAACTATTCCACCATATCCTAGCCCCTTCTTGAATTGATCACGTGATGTTGGGTTTCATCACCAACTAGTATGATCATCGAAAGAAGTTTTGTTTTCTTGGTTTTGATTCCTAGATTTTATTAGCATATGTTGTTTATTTTTGTTAGTTGGCCCTAGATTTTTAGTGTGTACTGTTATTCTCCAAAATTGCACCTATAGATGATAAAGGTCTTCGCCAATCACATAGGATTCAAGGTCTGCCTCCAGAAGGCTACCAACCCTTACCTCCTAACCCTCCAGAGGACAACTACCATGGAGAGGTAGAAAATCAATTTGACGCTAGGAGTTTTGTTACTCCTCCGTTATACAACCCAAAAGGCACTTTGGTTACGGTTGAGAATCCCACTCCTCGCACTATATCTGTGTCAATAACCCCTCTCGAACCACCTTTTCTTCATTTAGATTCCCTTGGGAATATCATAGACAAAGAGGTCCCACAGTTACCTGAGAGAGAATTTACCGAAACATATATGGGATCCATAGAACCAATATTTGGTAATGAGTATAGGACTCCTATCCATCCTACAATTGCAGTAGATACAAATCCCACACCTGCTCGTTCTGTATGGAGGAATTCATTAGTATGCGATCTCTATGATCATTTTGAATACATTTGACAACCCTTTAATCTTGATGATCCTCCTGTTGAAACTCGACCATCCGGTCAAACTTTAAATCACCCCATCGATTAGATCATTAACCCTACTAGTATGTCAGCACAAGTCCATCCTAATGTTGGACTCATCACTTTTACCCCCCGATCACTCGTGATGTCAGTATGGGTGGCACAGTCATCGAGGAAGAAACCATTTCTCAGGCTTAGTACTTAGATTTGGTTTATTCACAATCTAGTACTTTGTACGAGTTTCTTCCGAATGTTTCTCTAGCTAATATCGATCCATCCAAGCCATCATCCTCATATCATGTAGATGGTATTATCGGCTCTGTCAAAACTCAATATACTTCCCAGTCCACCACACTCTCCTCTACCTCCCTCCAAACTAATATCTCGGACGTGAATGTAGTTCAAACTGGCCCTTCACAACAATCCGGAGGTAATAAGAAGGAAAAAAATAAATCAAAAAATACTAATAACAATGAACAACCAAAAAATCAATCTCAAACACCTGCTACAGAAAAGCAATAACAACTGAAACTGAAATTCCCATGTATCATTTGTGGTGACGATCACTACACTCAAGACTATCCACATCATGATGAAGTGGCCAAACATTTTTAGGGAAATTCACAACCCGCTATGCTTATTTAGCCTTTCCCACAACAACAATCAATGGTTTCTCAAACCCCCTCTCCTGGGGGAAGTTCTAGCCATCCTCATGATGAGGCCTCGACAAGTGCACATATTTATCTGCTTGATGGGATTAATTTGACCACTTTCTCTAATACATACGACACACTGATTAAACCTGGCAAAGGAAAAATCACTAACGGTACCGATACTTACCGGATCCATCATCGTCCTCCGTTAGTCCTCCATTAGTTAATCCTCCATTTGGACCACTTCACAATGAGAAACCTACATTCAACTCTATCTTATTCCCTCCTAAGAGAACTATCTGTAAATCTACCTTTAATCCTAGTTCACGTGCCACCCAGAACTACAACATTGTTGAATATTTGGCTCAAGCACTGTGTGTTATGCCTGCGTTAGAAGTTCTACAACACTGCCCCATTCAATGTAGAATTCTCTTGGATTCTATTAGCTCTTTTGATCCTGAGTTGTCAAACCATATCATCTTTAACCTGGACAATTATACATCTCAACTCTCTCACCAACTTCCTTTCGAAATTGATGTTATTGTTCACAATCAAAAAATTCATCAAATCATCTTGGATGACGGAGCTTCCATTTG
This sequence comes from Picea engelmannii, assembly GCA_009831015.1. Lineage (NCBI taxonomy): Eukaryota > Viridiplantae > Streptophyta > Pinopsida > Pinales > Pinaceae > Picea > Picea engelmannii. The sequence goes on from ML778286.1 coordinate 932,984, forward strand.
TGTCATGTCTTTAGCATGTTGGAAAAGTTTAAAATCACCCACACTTAACAAATCCCTAATGATGTTACATGCATTATATGGGTGAGGTTTTCGTCCCCATGAGATTTTACAGTCCCTGCCCATCCAGTTGGGCAGCAAAACCATCACTGTTGATGTCAAGGTGGTCGACGCTCCCCTCGATTACAACTTATTACTTGGAAGAAGTTGGTTTTATTCAATGACTATCATTTCCTCGTTAGTGTTTCGATGTGTACAATTTCCTCATCATTGAAAAATTGTCACTGTCGATCAGTTAGATTTTTGTACACCTGATGCTCGTTCTCCCGCTACCAACAATATTCCATTCTTGGGAGATCAGAATATTACATATGAAAGCGTTGGTGTTTTGTTGTTGAAATATTCTTGCCTTATGGGTACCTTCCCTACACCACTTTCACCGACTACACATCATATTGCCACTGTCGATATGATTTTGACCACGAATTATCAATATTTCTAATCATCTAACCCTTGGATTGTACCTAGTCCCTTGGAATTCGATGTGCTAGGTGACACCATGCCACTTAGTGCAGCCGAAACATCATGTGTTGTTCTCCAATCTTCTTCTCCCTCTTCAGATGACCAACATCTATTGGCACCCAACAGTTACTCGATGCCATCACTATTAAATTCGTTTTGGTCTGTGATCAACTACATTTCACTAATTTTTCCCTCTGATGATTCTATTAGGGAAATGATGAGCATTGACAAGCTACCTCGGGATGATAACCATCATCGATCCTCTTTTCTTCCTCTTCATGAAGAAATTCGAGAATATATTCACACTATATTCCCTCCTCATGTTGATTTTCCGTTGTCTCCCATGACTTCAACTTCCTATGATTTGGATCCGATAGTTGACATGGTGATCTCTTCAGTAGGGATATTAGAGCTTGATATCCTTACCCCTATTGCGACCCTCGACATGTGTTCCTTCCAGAGTGATTTTCTTCCATCCAGTGAAGATATCTTGGAAGCCAAGACCAATTTTTCTCCCTTGACATGTTGTCCTTCAAGAGTGTTATTCTCTTGGAAGCCATGATCAAGGAGAGTCCAGGAGCATAGTTTTTTCTTCTCTGTAGCAAGCTCATTAAAAAATGAAATAGTGGTCATGAGCATAGTTTCTCTTTTCTGTAGAAAGCTTGTTAAAAAATGAAACAAAATCTTTGAGCATAGTTTTCCTCTTTGTAGCAATCTCGTTAAACAATGAAATAGAAATATGGGGATTGAACTCGGAGCCCCGAGCATAGTTATTTTTCTGTGTCAAGCTCATTAAAAAATGAAACATTCACCTCTCTTAAACCTTCTTTACATCCACTCTTATCCTTTTTCTCTATCTAGTAGAGAAATTGGTGACAACCTCAACATCGATGAATGAATTGAATCTTGGAGGGCATGTCTCCAGCCTTTGATGATAATTCTAGAGTTAAGCCACCAGCTTTCAAGTTGTTGGCATACCAAGCTTAGTCTTTGTTCTTTATCGTGCTCGAAAAAAAATGATAATGTAACTGAGTATACTTTTATCACTTTTTTAGACTTGCATGGATATACGAAAAAATAACCCCTTGGAGTCGTCTTTAAGCGATTTTCAGACTCTCTAAAAATGAAAAGATTATCAAGTGATCTTGCTTCCATTCCCACTCATTAAAAGGTTTGAAAGGGTGTATTTCGAGTGATAATTGATCTCTTTTTTGGCCTCACAAGACTAAAATTACGAAAAAGGACAACATTGGAGTCATCTTTAAGTTCTTTTCATACTCTCTAAATATGAAAAACCACCGAGTTTACCTTCTCTGGACTCATTAAACAATCATACACTGAAGGGCTCATATGAGACCAAACCCTTGCTTCTTCTAGTTTTTTAAAGAAAGGAAGAGGGACTTACCAAAGGTGAGTCATATCGAGCATTTGTTACCCTCCTCGATCTCGTTAAATTAAAAAGAGGTACTCATCTATCTGGATGGGGGAAAAATTGAAGGAAGCAAGCCAAGCAGTTTTTGAGAACACTACCAATATCCCTTACAGTGGCCCTTGAACACGACACTTTTTCTTTGCACACATTTCAATCCACTTGACCTCTACACTGAGGCAATCATCTGAGTTTCCTTTACTCCTTTGGGTCACCTGACCAAAGTCACAACATCCACTATGTCATCAAGTTTTGGTCCATGTCACGTTTCTCTTGTTGTGCCTTAGTGTTCAAGGGAAGTATCTTCCTCGAGAGTTAGCCATCAAAAATATCTTACTTCAATACCCATGACAGTCCATGTTCATTTGATCCACCAACTACATATCTGTGTTTGTTTCATGTCATTGATGGGGGATACATCAAGGCCCTCCTTCGAAGAGTCTATTCCTATTGACTTCAACACATTATCCAGGAATTAGACTTAGAAACCAGTTAGTGCCTTGGGACCTGCATGCCTCAATGGAAGGCCTCCTCCTGTCCGACAGTGGGTTTACATCATTGACCTTTGATCGGATCATTCCACGGATGTTCGAATTCATCTCATCTATTCAAATTCGTTGGAATGTACTACAGTACCTTGGGAATCATTGACATCAATGGTGATTTCACTCGCGCTTGTTAATGGTTTACATCATTGACCGGTAATCAAGTGGTTTCTACCATGTTCAACATCAGGACATCTATTCACATGGTTAGATTCATACTACATTGGGATCAGTAAGAAGACCCTGGGTTGAGTTTTCACTCTTATGTATACTTTTCCTAGGTTGTGAAGGAGTTCTTTTGAACTATGACACATATACTATTACATAGACTCATCACCTCTACTCATTCCCAGGGCACTTTGATCCCTACCCACACTTTTACAAACTTTCACTCTATAGCTCCACATGTTTCGCATGATCTTACTGGGACATATTTTCACCAGAGAATGCATACCCTGGCCAACCAAATACAACTAACTAGAGGGAAACCACCATCTAATAGACCTATCCCTCCTGGAATACCACCATCCTATGGCGGGCCTACCCCTCCTAAGGGACAACCCCCTTTTCATGTTCTTCTCGGAGGGAAACCTCCCTTTGCCAGTCAAACCCAGATCGTTAATCCACCGTTGGCAAGGGTGCAACCTTTGTTTGTTGGAAACCCTTCATAATCCATGGGAGTATCTTTGGGAGGCAAATTTACCTATATTGAACTACATATCATAACCTAGAAGGAGGAGTATCAAATCATGGGAGTTATGATATGAGTTCTTCTAGGTTATGATATTGCATCTTTTCCAGCGAACACTTACAGGATTTGCAACAAAGTGGTATATTGAACTACCACGTGCTTCTTTTCATGATTTTAACTCCATTTCCATGTCTTTCCTCATGCACTTTCAACTACCTATTCGCTGTGAAACAGGTACTAAACTCTTGACCTCCCTTCGTCAAACTGACTTCGTGCATATGTCTGACCATATTCATGAGTGGAGACGATGACGAAGGATGATCAAAGCAATCATTCCTGACCTATTATTGGAGGAGTGGTTTACTAAATCACTTTTACCTCCCAATCACTTGTGATGTCACTATGGGTGGGACAGTCACTGAGGAAGAAACCATTGCTCGGGCCTAGTACTTAGATTTGGTTTATTCACAATCAGGTACATTGTATGAGTTTCTTCTGAATGTTTCTCTAGCTAATATCGATTTATCCAAGCCGTCATCCTCATATCATGCAGATGGTTTTATCGGTTCTGTCAAAACTCAATCTACTTCCCAGTCGACCACACTCTCTTCTACCTCCCCCCAAACTAATATCTCTAAGGTGAATGTATTTCAATCTTCCCCTTCACAACAATCCAGAGGTAATAAGAAGGAAACAAATAAATCAAAAAATACTAATAACAATGAACAACCAAAAAATCAATCTCAAACACTTGCTACAGAAAAGAAATAACAACAGAAACTGAAATTCCCGTGTATCATTTGTGGTGATGATCACTACACTCAATACTATACACGTCGTGATGAAGTGGCCAAAATTTTCAAGGAAATTCACAATCCGCTATGCTTACTCAGCCTTTTCCACATCAACAATCCATGGTTGCTCAAACACCCTCTCCTGGGGGAATTTCTAGCCATCCTCATGATGAGGCCTCGACAAGTGCACATATTTATCTGCTTGATGGGATTAATTTGACCACTTTCTCTAATACATACGACACACTGATTAAACCTAACAAAGGAAAAATCACTAACGGTACCGATACTTTACCGGATCCATCACCGTCCTCCGTTAGTCCTCCATTAGTTAATCCTCTGTTTGGACCACTTCAAATTGATAAACCTACATTCGACTCTATCTTATTCCCTCCTAAGAGAACTATCTGTAAATCTACCTTTAATCCTAGTTCACGTGCCACCCAAAACTACAATATTGTTGAAGATTTGGCTCAAGCATTGTGTGCTATGTCTGCATTAGAAGTTCTACAACACTGCCCCATTCAATGTAGAACTCTCTTGGATTCTATTGGTGCGTTTGATCCTGAGTCGTCCAATCATATCATATTTAACTTGGAAAATTATACATCTTGACTCTCTCACCAACTTCCTTTCAAAATTGATGTTGTTTTTCACAATCAACAAATTCACTGAACCATATTGGATGAGGGAGCTTCTATTTGTGTCATGTCTTTAGCATGTTGGAAAAGTTTAGAATCACCCACACTTAACAAATCCCCAATGATGTTACGTGCATTCTATGGGTGAGGTTTTCATCCCCATGGGATTTTAAAGTCCCTACCCATCTACTTGGGCGACAAAACCATCACTGTTGATGTCGAGGTGGTCGATGCACCCCTTGATTACAACTTATTACTTGGAAGAAGTTGGTTTTATTCTATGACTATCATTGCCTCATCATTGTTTCGATGTGTACAATTTCCTCATCATGGAAAATTGTCACTGTCGATCAGTTAGATTTCTGTACACCCGACGCTCGTGCTCCCACTACCAACAATATTCCATTCTTGGGAGATCACAAGATTACATATGAAAGCGTTGGTGTTGTCTTGTTGAAATATTCTTGCCTTATGGGTACCTTCCCTACACCACTTTCACCGACTACACATCATATTGCCACCGTCAATATGATTTTGACCATGGCTTATCAATCTTTTGAATCATCTAACCCTTGGATTGTACCTAGTACCTTGGAATTCGATGCGCTAGGTGACACCATGCCACTTAGTGCAGCCGAAACATCATATGTTGTTGTCCAATCTACTTCTCCCTCTTCAGATGACCAACATCTATTGGCACCCAACAATTACTCGATTCCATCACTGTTAAATTCCTTATTGTCTGTGATCGACTACATTTCACCAATTTTTCCCTCTGATGATTCTATTAGGGAAATGTTGAGCATTGACAAGCTACCTCGAGATGATAACCATCATTGATCCTCTTCACTTCCTCTTCATGAATAAATTCGAGAAGATATTCACTCTATATTCCCTCCTGATGTTGATTTTCCATTGTCTCCCATGACTTCAACTTCCTATGATTTGGATCCGGTAGTTGACATGGTGATCTCTTCGGTAGGGCTATTAGAGCTTGATATCCTTACCCCTGTTGTGACCATTGACATGTGTTCCTTCCAGAGTGATTTTCTTCCATCCAGTGAAGATCTCTTGGAAGCCATGACCAAGTTTTGTCCCTTGACATGGTGTCCTTCCAGAGCATTATTCTCTTGGAAGCCATGATCAAGGAGAGTCCACGAGCATAGTTTTGTATTCTCTGTAGAAAGCTCGTTAAAAATGAAATAATGGTCATGAACATAGTTTCTCTTTTCTGTAGAAAGCTCGTTAAACAATGAAACAAAATCTTTGAGCATAGTTTTCCTCTTTGTAGCAATCTCTTTAAACAATGAAATAGAAATATGGGGATTGAACCTGAAGCCCCGAGCATAGTTATTTTTCTATGTCAAGCTCATTAAAAAATGAAACATTCACCTCTCTTAAACCTTCTTTTCATCCACTCTTATCCTTTTTCTCTATCTAGTAGAGAAATTGGTGACAACCTCAACATCGATGAATGAATTGAAGCTTGGAGGGCATGTCTCCATCCTTTGATGATAATTCTGGAGTTAAGCCACTAGCTTTCAAGTTGTGGGCATAGCGATCTTAGTCTTTGTTCTTTATCGTTCTCGAAAAAAAATGATAATGTAACCGAGTAGACTTTTATCACTTTTTCAGACTTGCATGGATATAAAAAAAATGAACCCCTTGGAGTCGTCTTTAAGCTATTTTCAGACTCTCTAAAAATGAAAAGATTTTCGAGTGATCTTGCTTCCTTTCCCACTCGTTAAAAGGTTTGAAAGGGCGTATTTCGAGTAATAATTGATCTCTTTTTTGGCCTCGCAAGACTAACATTACGAAAAAGGACAACATTGGAGTCGTCTTTAAGTTATTTTCATACTCTCTAAATATGAAAAACCACTGAGTTCACCTTCTCTGGAATCATTAAACAATCATACACTGAAGGTCTCATATGACACCAAACCCTTACTTCTTCCATTTCGTTAAAAAAAGGAAGAGGGACTTACCAAAGGTGAGTCATATCGAGCATGTGTTACCCTCCTCGATCTCATTAAATTAAAAAGAGGTACTCGTCTATATAGATGGGGGAAAAATTGAAGGAAGCAAGCCAAACATTTTTTGAGAACACTACCAGTAACCCTTACAGTGGCCCTTGAACACGACACTTTGTCTTTGCACACATTTCAATCCACTTGACGTCTGCACTGAGCCAATCCTCTGAGTTTATTTTACTCCTTTGGGTCAGCTGACCAAAGTCACAACATCCACTACATCATCAAGTTTTCGTCCATGTCACGTTTCTGCTGTTGTGCCTCAATGTTCAAGGGAAGTATCTTCCTCGAGAGTCAGGCATCATAAATATCCTACTTCAATATCCATGTTAGTCCATGTTCATTTTATCCACCAACTACATCTCTATGTCTGTTTCATGTCATTGATGGGGGATACATCAAGACCCTCCTTCGATGAGTCTATTCATGTCGACTTCAACACATTATCCAGAAATTAGACTTAGAAATCAGTTAGTGCCTTGGGACCTGCATACCTCAATGGAAGGCCTCCTCATGTCCGACAGTGGGTTTACATCATTGACCTTTGATCAGATCATTCCAAAGATGTTCGAATTCATCTCATCTATTCAAATTCGTTGGAATGTACTAGAGTACGTTGGGAATCATTGACATCAATGGTGATTTCCCTCATGCTTGTTAATGGTTTACATCATTGACTGGTAATCAAGTGGTTTCTACCATGTTCAACATCAGGACATCTATTCACATGGTTAGACTCGTACTACATTGGGATCGGTAAGAAGACCCTAGGTTGAGTTTTCACTCTTATGTATACTTTGCCTAGGTTGTGAAGGAGTTCTTTTGAACTATGACACATATACTATTACATAGATCCACTTTGTATTGACCATGGCTATGTCTTGTCATCTTGTAGATCCACTATGTATTCTTCGTGGCTACTATCAGTTCAATTCATAGAGTATAGATCCACATTTTATATTCAGTGGCTATACCTTTTATCAATATAATTATGGATACGCGGTGTATTTTATGGCGGCCATACCTAAAAAGTCTTTATCACTCAAGCATAGGTATGCCTGCCTTGGGTTTGAAACATGTCATAATATTTGTTTGATGGTTGTGTGTAGCTTTTTCCAACCTCTCTGCATCAATACCCTTGCTCGAAAAATTCTACAAAGTACTTCAGTCATCATCGTCTTCTAACTTTGCACTTTGGGGGGCAGTCTGTTACACATCAAAATTACTCACTTTGATAGTGTCACAAGTGTCGTCATTACAAGTGTTCTAAGTGTCGCATCTTGTCTGCAAGTGTCTCATCTTGACCACAAGTGTTGCAAGTTTCACAAACATCATACTACCATATTTCCTATTTCGTGCCTCTAACGACATCATAAGGACACTTAAGACACCTCAAAGACTAGTTTTGAAGAAGAGAAATCAGTTGACAAGGATTAAAATCCTTTTGCCACTGGAAAAACCACTCAATAATGGATTTTGGAGGGTAGCGCTCCCCTACCCACTGTTAGGGAGTTCCAATGGTCCCTAGGCCTCTTTGGGGGAGTGTTCAAACACTCTGTGTACCCTTTTGGGGGAGCGCTACCTTTTCTGAGCGAATTTTTGGTTTCTTGAGCTAAAACAGGGAATAATCTCCTCAATTTCTGAAGGTGGTTGGATTCGAATATAAGGTCAAGGCATGATCTTAGGGAATATCCTAAACTGAAGGAGAGAAATCCTAAACTTATCCCAAATATCTCTCAAGTGGTTGGGCCTCTCCAAGGTTATATAAGGAGGCCTCCTCATGGTGAAAGGAGAGGTATATACTAGAGATTAATACCAAACATATGATCCTATAAGTGGTATGAACAAAAATGATCGGAGATGTGATACTTATGATCTCATAAGTGAGATTTCATCAAAGCAATCAGTGTAGATTACCTGAGAAAATGGGTTGGACAAGGATAATTAGAAGAAGTTGTTGCACCTTCATCAAAGGATTGTAAGTACTTTTACTTGTTCTTATCAATATATCAATGTTTGGCTTGATTCTTTCAAACTTATGTTTTTTCCACATGAGTTTGTATTCAGTAGATAGATCTATATTTGAGTTAATATTAATAGAATAGGAATTCCATTGTATATTTGTTTGTTCTATAGGACCTATTAGGAATCTCATGATCAAAGCTCAGCCTGGATTTTGCAAGGACAAACATCGTTAATGAGGTACACATCTTTTTTCTTCTCCTTTGTATATTAACTTGATTAGACCTAAAAGGATGTCAGTGTCCATGTTAATCACTTTTCTGTCTTGGCCCTAGGAGTCTAGAGACCAATAGGGAATCCACTTGTCTACATGACGATTCACCTGTAACAACTTTAAATAAATAATGAATGAATTATTAACTTTGACATCTAAACAAATGAGAAAACTGATATCCTAAAATCCACAAGCATAATTCGATGTGCTTATGAAAATTCACCTTTTGAGAAGCTTAAAAAAGTTGTACCTCCTAAGCTACCAAGGAGTAAAACTAACACAATACCTTAGTATATATATGATCCATTATTTAGAATGAGAATAAGGGTTAAGTATCCTTCATTCTTATAGATTCCATAATGTGTAACTACATATAAATAAAACTAACAGACCCCTTTGGGATATCATCAATGTCAATAGCCTATTTAATGAGTAGAAATAACTATGTGGCATTTGGTCCTCTCATGAGGATTTGCTTGTTGTATTCAAAAGAGTTTTCTACAATCCAATGCTTAACACAGAGTTCACAATTGGTATTTTAAAAAACCATTAATGACATTAAAAGGGTTTTAATGTTATCCACAAATTAAATATTTTCAATGTTGATATTTTATTGAAAGTTAATATATAGATATAGATATAGATATAGATATATATATA
>ML778286.1:942578-986678 GCA_009831015.1 Picea engelmannii
ATATTAATAATGATTACAAATACATTTCTTTATATTTATATTCATATTTCAAATTAAATCAAATTAAATTACAATCAATTTAAGAACATGTTAAACAAGTGTTGCATGGCAGCGTAGTCCCCGACAGGTTGGAATGGGAATAAATGCACTGCTACAACGGGACCAAGTACAGACACGTGGGAAGCAAGTTGAAGTAAACGTGGAATCCATGCAAGGGATGAATTTCTGGCATAGACAATAAACATAACCAAGAAGCATAGAAAATAAACATTCAAATACAATAGAATATTAAACAAAGCTTGGATCTATTCCATATTTCTGAACCAACAAAGGTTCTTGTTTTCTTTGAAATCTGTCAAAAATATGGAATCTATTCCATATTTTTGAAGCATAGATACTAAAAATTCAAATACAATAGAATAAGCATAAAATTAAAATAAATTAAAGTAAAATTAAATGAAATGGTTCCAAGATCTTTCAAGGTATTTGAAGATGAGTAGGCGTGAAAATGTTGTAAATAACAACACTAAAAAAAGAAATTCGAAGTATGTGTATCATATACAATTTTTTTGATAGTAAGGAAATATTTAACATTTAAAAAAGTGTTATGATGTTGGTCTTTGAATGTCTTGCAACAAAGGTTCCTTGACAGAAAAAATTTAGCATTCTCGAATTAGTTTTCTTTGAAATTTATCAAAAACATAGTTCCAAACATTCAAACGAAATAAAATATTAATAATGTCTTGCAACAAAGGTATTTATGAAGCATACACATTAAACATTCAAATACAATAAAATATTAATAATTTATTGCAACAAAGGTTCCTGAACACAAAAAAATTAGCATTCCCGGATTAGTTTTCTTTGAAATTTATCAAAAATTAATAATGTCTGTTACATATTTCTGGAATTTGTTCCATATTTCTGGAAATTTAAATGCGTTTGTCATATAGACTGGGATTAGGGCTCCCATGGACCATAAAAATAAATAAGTACAAGAATTAGGAATGTATAAAGAAGAAGTGTGTGACATTAGAGAGGAAGACCTGAAAAGAAGAAATTGGAAGTTATGATTGTTTGGTTAAAGTTTTCTATTTAAAGAGGTATAATAACTGGATTGATAAAGAAAACAAGATGACATCAGTATAGACTTACTATGAAGCTGATGTGTTTTTTATTTTGTCGTCGATGGTCACTGGAATCATGTCAACCAATTATTTCCCTTCCTAGATGAGGTTGTCCATTTTCCGTTGGAACGATTCCTCAATGTAACTTATCATGGGGGCCATGTTGATTTCATCCTGGATTTCTATGTCGAAAAGGTCGTTTTCTAATTTCCTTAGATTCGTTGAAATAATATGTAGACTCTATTCAATTTCTTTATTGTGTGCCAAATAGTCTAGTACCCATCTCAAGATCATCTACATGATACTGAACGATGTTGTAAAACTTTTCGAAAGATAACCCCTTTAAAATATCAATTTGTTCATGGAAGGCTTCTTTGGTCATTGACAAGTATTTGAGAATTAAGTTTGGGTCTTGAACCTCATTGGTACTTCTGGCTAAGTCTATTAGGATCAAGTTTGTGAATAATTCTTCCTTTTCTAATATGGCTTGTTTACTTAATTCGAAAATGAGCTCCAGGTTCTTAAATTTCTTTTTCCAGCATGTTTTTAATATTTTTGTCCTCTTTGGGGAGGGGAGATTCTCTTGTCGTATTTTCAAATCCGAGGTGTTTATGGCATGGTTGGAAAGAGAGGCCAACACTTCTTCACATAAACGTTGATCATTTTTTAAATTCACCTGCAAATGTTCCTGCAAAACATTTTCCCTCTTTCGAAAGGAATCTATATTTTGTGATGTTTCCCAGGCTTCACTAACTAGCTGCATTATTTTATTGATGTTATTATCTACAAGGGCTCTAGATGATGCAAGGAGGGTGGAGGATACTTTTATTTTGGTTGCAGTGGCAGCAGGAACGTTTTTTGCTAAAGTATGGGCAAACTCTAAGGTAGCAATGAAAGCCTCCTCAAATTCCTGGACGTGGTATTTCAGTCTGAAATTCTCTGCTTCAATTCATCCAATGGAATCATCAAGAGAATAATCAGTTATGCAGTGAAATAGGGAGATTTGGGATGGACACATTTTCCTAAAGTTAATCTCTGTATGATATTTTCCTTTCCTATTTGTTACATCTCTCTTTTCAATGACCATATCTTTAGATTGGCTGTCAAAAACAACACTCTGGAATATGAAGGATTCATCTTCATCAAAAATGTCGGTCTCAACTATTTCCATTGCAGACAGAACAACTGTGTACATGTGATCAGTTTCAATTTCAATTTGCAACTGTTCACTTTCAATTTCGGGTTCGTTCGCATGCCCTACATTGTTTTTCCTCTTCCTCATCAGTGGAAATTTGTGAGAACTATCAATTTTTATGCGAGGAGGGTTTTTATATCCTCCTCCATTTGAATATTTCTGGGTTGCTTTCTTACTGGGGTGGGCCATTGAAGCGATTCTCCATGTTGCCATGCTCTTGGGAGTGTTAGCGGGGGATTGGGAACTCTTCTCAGCAGATACTTTTCCATGTTGTCTATACAATTTAGTCACGCTTTTCAATGTCTCTATGTCGCAATCGCTAGAAGAAGGATTGTTGTTGTCACTATCCATGTCTTCGGTCAGGCGTCTATGGACAAAAGAGTTGTTAAAGAAAACTGCTAGTAAATGTTCTCGAAAAATCCCATTAGGGTTGAACCATTTTAGCCTTTCATCATATGTTAGGTTCAAGTTCCTGAAATGGCCCGCTAATTCATCAATCTTGTTGACGTTTCTGCACACGAAGTCCTCGACTTTATAGGGCAGAGGAATGAATTGTTTTTTTTTTTCTTGTCATGGAAAAAATGCAACCAATGGTTGTATTTCCTTGCTATTCTGCAACAACCATCTTGTCCATGATGTGGCATGGAAGGAAAGTAGGATTTTCCTTGGATAAAAAGACCATTAGTACACTGTGATTTTCCTTTTGTTCAAGTGTGCCCTTCTTGTTCAAAAATTTGGTTTCCTGGCTAAATATCCACGAAGCATCCTTCCATAACAATAAATCTTTGAAAATTCATAAAAAAATCATTAAAAACTTCATAAATACAATGGGATGCATTATGCCTCCACAGGGTGTGGTACCATAATGTTACTGGGCCAAATCCACAATTTATTTTCTTGGAAAGAGACAGTTTTGGAAATGGACAACAATGCACTATTGCAAAAATCAAGTAGGATGACATATAAAATTTATTTGATTATTTGAATCATGACAACTAGGAATAGATTTCAGTGGAAATTATATTCCCCCAATCGAAAATGAATTTTTCCTTGACTATGAAGTACAAAATATAAATAATTATACAAGAAATGCTTTTCGTGGATGCCTATCCCATTATTCTTGTAAACAACTAAGCAATTTCCCAGAATGGATTTCTAAAGGAACTTACCTGCAAATTTCTGATATCTCCAGGAATTGTTGTTGGGTATTCGAGGAACTCGGCTAAGATGTCCAATCCGTTATCATGTTTTTCTAGGAACTACTTGTAGTCTTGTCCTCTGAAGTTCAATGTTGGCTCCAACAATTTTAACATCTTGCGGAATACATGAGGTGAAAAAGAAAAAGGAGAATGTTCACGTAGTGGACTCATTCTTTGTCTTGGAATATATTTTCTGGCACACCAAGAGACCACCTCCTTACAGTAAAAAACCTCAGGGACGTAGCCTGCACGAGCAATTCTAGAGGTCCAAATCACTTTGTTCTAGGCAGAACAAGATGAATAGTAAAAGTATTCCTTAGACCACTGGAAGTTTTGGTCTTGATGTCTGAAGATATTTACTATATCTCCACAAATCTATTGTCGACTTGCTTCCATAAATTTACAAGAATTATTTTTTTCTCCAGGTGATGAATGAAATGAAAGTTTGGAAGGGATAATATAAATTTGCGCAAATCGCAGTCCAATGTGTGTGAATGAGATATCTTTTGGAGATTTTTTCTCATTAATGACAGTTTTGATGGTTGTTGCATGATGTAATGTTAACATTAAAGACTAGTAATTACACACATAGAAGTGCGAACATGGAGGATACGACAATGAGAGATGAATCATTGTAGATTTTGTGAACGGGCCAATGTGACGAACAATCAAAAGGGACAATATAACTCTCAACGGATCTTGGTTTAATGCATAATAATGGGAGATTTCCTTGAGTGTTTCACTCATTGATGACAATGTTGACAGTTCCTCCATGGTGAGACGATAGCATGAAAGGTTTCTAATTGAATATTAAGAAAGAAGTATGGAGGTCATGGGTACGCGAAAAAAGTAGTTGAGTGTCTAATTATGGAAAGCGGTCGAGTGTGCTTCAAAATAGGGTTACAAGGTACAACTGTTCGAGGTGAGGGCGTGAGGGTCAAATTTTGTGTCTTAGAATTTTTCTAGTGAAATACACGTAACACCGAAAAGGGTATGATAGGACAGTCGAGAGGGCAATTTGTATATTGCGGAAGTCCAGGTAATGTTTGCAGGACACGAAAGAATGGAGGTGCAAATGTGAGCCCACCTATCCGAGAACCCACAATCGAAAAAAGTGTCTTAATTATGGAATAGAGAAACAGATGGGCGGATTCATTTTTTCTAATATATTGAAACTTGTAATATATATCGCATAACGAGAAAATAAGAGAAGATAAATTAATTTAAATTTGACGTGTCGAGCTTTAATTAAATTTAACTGTCTCATCTACACTTTTTATTTTTAATGGTGGTCTGTACCAATGTTGCGTGATGAACTATTGGTAGTAAACCTTTTTCGATCACAATAAATAGTGCCTAAGAATTGGAGATTTCGTGAACCCACTAACTCGAGGAACCGCGAAAGGGATTCCATGAAATGGGCAAGTACGGAAATCTGTCGGATGAGCCTCATAATTAGGGAGACAATGATTCCCCAGGAGACGAGACTTCCCAAAGGTCAAATTGTATGTTTTGGGACTTGAATGAAAAATGTGTACCATGGAAGAGAGGATGGTCATTAATGACATGTTTAAGGTTCATGCACAACGAAGTTCTAGAATTAAAGCTTACCAATTGCATTTCCAAAGAACAAGAAGGTGGAAAGGACATGAAACAACAAGTAAGGAATGGATAATTATCGAAATTGGTTGGTGACGCTTTGAAATAGGGCTACAAGATACATCCAACAAAGGTGAGGGCCCAAAGGAAAAATTCTATCTCTCGAGCATGATGATTCTTTCTTGTGCACAAATTGTATATCACGAAACTCCGAGTACTGATTGCTAGTCATGGAACATTCAAAAAACAATCCTGAGACAACCAGTCTGGGAACCTGCAATCAAAAAAATGTCTAAGTATGAAACAGGGATACATATTAAATGTACAATGTCATGGAAATACTGCCAACTTGGGGATAAGTATTGAAAAGAAAGGTAGACGACTAGGCTCGTTGTTATCACCCTGTAATTTATCAGGCTGAGGAGGAAATCGACAGGGGTAACCAAAAAACTAATTGGAGTCAAGGGTCTAGCCCTCTAAGACTTAGAGAGGGATTTGTTTGTCTGATATAACTTTGTTTGAAAAGGATGTTAGGCTAGGTATGAGGATAGAAGGCTTGTTTTGGATTTTTGGTCGAGACAATAGAAGTGGGCCACTGGGCAAGTGGAGTCAAAAGGTCATAGATGATTAAATGAATGAATAACAAAGACATATGTAACCATGAAAGATATTCACATCAGTGGATTCTGATAATTTGTGATATGGAAAGAGGAAAATATCAAGGGTCATTTCAAATGCAGAGAAGAGCTTATCCAAATTCTACATTCAAACTTGGAAGAAAACAAAAATATTATTTTAATCTAGTACAGGGTGTTAAGAAAAAATCATGCACATAATCTCCTCATAAACAATACAGAAATAAAAAGTATGTGAAGCAAGAGAATAACTAGTTACGTTAAGAAGCACTTCACCACATGATCATGACACAAGAATCTAGAAACAAAAATCCTTTGTATTCATCCAAAAAGTCAATTACATCCTATTTAACATCTTTACAAGAGATGGTGATATTTCCATACCATCGTTCCCTACAGGTCTAATTGATCAACCTCTATCTCTCATTACATTCCATCTTTTATAACTTTTAATTATATCCAGATCCTACAAACTAGGGTATCATATCTCCTCCTTAACTGTTTATAGATATTTTCTACAAATACCTAATTAATACAAAATCAAAATAGAGATCATATCTCATCTCCAAAATTAGCCCATATATCCTTAATCTATTACAATATATGGATTTTCACCACTGAAAGGGTAAAAATCGAAATAGCTTTCTGCTAATTAGGATCCAAAAAGTAGGGAAAACAAAATCCCAAGAAAAGAGTTGAACTTTGACTTTCTTTAAAAACCACATATAATTCAATATTAACCTTGACAACAACATCTTGGAGATGTACTGGGATTGAAAAATTATCTTGGAGATCTTGGAGATCATTGAAAAATCAGTTTGTCCTGATCTATAGGGATCTTTGTGTTTTTTGATGATGTGAGAGCTTTCAGAAGCTAAGAGACCAAAACAAGGTGTATTTAGTTGTCGATATCCTGGGCATGATTTTCGACAGCTAATGATGGATTTTGCAACTTCCCTTAGTTGGCGAAAACTGTAATTTCTCCAAAACTTAATAAAAAATGGTTTAGTTTGATCCTCAACCTTTCTTCATCAATCATGGTCACCTCCTCTCATACCAAGGGAAGCTTCAACCAAGGTATCAAGATGGAGGTGAGTTGTGGGTTTGAGCATTTTGTGAATGATATTAAACCTCAATACTTTGTTCATATTCTTTAATATGCCATTCTATTTAACCAGATTCTTATTTTTTTGCTTTGTGGTTTCATACTTGATGGCCAATTGATCTAATGCAGATCCAATTTTGAGGGAAGATTTCATAAGTGTCTCGTTTTCTTTATTTAGGTATGTTTATAACACTTTGAATTCAACAATTTCCTCCTTCAACTTCTTGACCTTATTTTTTTTTCTAACCTTCTTCTTCGATGGTGTCTCAGGCTCTTTAGGGTTTTCCATTTCCACAATTGATGGTTCAGATTCCATTTCTACAGATGGGGGTTCTGAATCAGAATCAGAGTATGGAAAGTTCAGGATAGTTGTTGTTGTTGTTTTCTCTTTATCCTCTTCTTGCTTCCCAAATTATAACTTTTTATTTTCTTTCTTTGATTGAGAGGGAGAGACCTTGGTGGAAATTTCCACAGGAGACAGTGCTCTTCTTTTCCTTTTGCTGGTTTTTGGGGAGGTTAATTATTGTGAGGGAGTGCCTCCTTTCTTAGGTTGAACCTCTTGCCCAAATTCTCCCCAAAACAAGAGAAAGTCCCAAGTTTTTTTCCTCCTACCAAGTTCTTTGAAAACTATCAAGTTGATCAGCCCATGATGGAAAAGACTATTGTTGGCTTCCTTAGGCTTGGATGGAACTTTAGAAGACATATTGGAAAGACTATTAAGAAGGTAAACTGGCATATTAAGAGGCTTCTTACCTGTGAAATGGAGGAACAGTCTGAAGTGATAGAGCATGGTTCTTCCATACCTCCCCACAAAGCTGATGGAGACCTGGATCATATTCAATAAAGTCTGTTATTTATCCTCTAAATAGCTTCTGGGGATATCCTTCTTCCACTTCATATGTTGATTTTATTCTTTGAGGAAAAATCTGAAATCAACTTCTTTGGTTGAGGTAGTATTAAACCACCTTTTTCCTTCACCATAAATCTCTGTGGAAACTGCAACACTGGCCTCATCAATCTTCATTACCACAGGACCAAGATGAACCTTAAAGTCATCAAATCTCTTGGAAAAATATTCTATAATACCCTGATGATACCCTTGTAGATTTTGATAGAACCTACAACATACAACTTACTTTAAAATTTCACAGACCTTAGGGTGGGCCTCCAAGTAGGAAATATCCTACAGTTCCTTCCTCAGTAGGGTGCCTCCAGTTGTGATCTTCATTACCAAAATTTCTGAAGATACCTTAGAGAAACTGTGCAAATTATGAGGTGGCCAGGGTATGTGAGGGAAAATGATAGACTCAGATGAAAATGGTGGTGGTGGTAAAAAAATAATAAACAAAGATATGGTCAACAGATGAAGTGTTTGGGAACCTATTTGTAGCTTTAAAACAATCACAAACCAACCTCAACTGATTCAAAGAATTGGAAAACTCATGACCATTTTTTCGGATCAAGTGAATTGGGTGGGCATGATATAGGTTATGATTTCTTGATTTGAACAATAGATGAACGGGTCATAATCCCTTTTGAATATCATATGAATGATACCCTGGATCAAATTTTGGCAGCTTAACAATGAATGATGGTTTGTGTACATTCGCAGAAACGCAAATGACAAGAACCCTTTTAAAACGCTTGAGATACAAGACTTTTGGCAGCTAACAATAGACGTGCATAATCCGTTTAGCTACTGAAAGTTTTAAATTTTGGTAGCTAACGAATATAAGATTTTCTCTTTTAGATAATGAAAGTAAACTTTAATGCCACTACTAAACTATAACCAAATTCATGAAATCCACTGCTTTAACCACTCTAAACCTTCAAAGACTCATATGTATGCATCATATTTCTAGCTTACCACTTGCCAACTTTCGATATACCTGGATGCCTCTTTGAAACACAATATACACCACTGGACCATTAGTCTCGAGCATCTTATCATGAATACATTCTCAAAATGATTAGAGAAAACTCTCAAATAGGTAACTGGAGAACATAAGACTATACTATAGGACCCTAACATAGGCTCCAATTGGGGATGGTAGCTCCTGAGGAGGTGTAAAGAATCTCAGATCTCCAGATTCGTAAATCAATACCTTATCCATTGGGTTGATCCCACAACCTATATCTTTATCTTTCCTGTAACTTAGTGACTAGACACCAGCTGATTATTCATTCCAACTTTGATTTAACTTTGAAGTAAAACAAACACAAAAATAGACTACATTCTTACCCAACAATATTATTTGCATACTATAAATCTAATAATTGAAACAAAAATGATGATCTACCGATCTTATTTATGTACATATATTCTATTATAAACCGAGAGTGTTTGACTTTAATCAATGTGAAATATCCATTATAACCAATCAAATGTTGGATCTTGCACCTTGTCTTTTTCATTGCTCTTCACCCCTCTCTGAAACCGATCTTTCAATGGTATTTGAAAGTGATTGTGAGTCTGGACAACATCATAGGGGGATTGACAAACCTACAAAACAACATAAATGCTGGAAAGGAGAAGTTGCCCAGTGATTAATTTTTTTTTTCATGTAGATATCTATAGGATCAATATAGACTTGACCTGTTTGTTGGTATTCTGGGTTGGTCAAATCAACTTCCTAACCTAGTGTTGCACTTATGATTTCCATGTCTTCAAACACTCTAGGATACAATTTCATTTCATCTTATGATTTTTGTAATGATATTTCGAGTGAACCAGGACATGGGGTAGATTGTCTGATCATTTCCATATCATAACAATTTTTGAAATCATTTGGGGTAAATTAAGGTTGGATTTGGAAACACAAACTATCTAGCATATCAGCTATTGGGTCATAAAATGATTTAAATGAATATGGATATGGTTCTACTGTCATTTCATGGCTTGCACTATGATTCTCAAATAGAGTATGACCAAGATGACCTCTCACAATATGAAATGAACTAAAGCATAAGGGCAGGGAATCAAAATGGATCAACTCATTACATGTCCCAGACTCTATGATTTCATCTAAGGTTTGACATTCAAAAATATTCAAGAGCTACACCTCCAGATATGAAGCATGTTCTATATCATCCCTATTTTCCTCAACCTGTTCATCAGAACACTCTTCATTCTTACTATTTACAATCTTCTTGCAATGTTTTCTTTGGAGTGAGGAAAAACAAAGGGGCAAATAGTTTGCACTTTCTTTAAAATTTTCTGCATTTTCCTCCTTGCAATCTTGCGTAGTATGTAGAGTTTGGTTGTTATTTTGGCATTGTGATAATTGGACTTATTCTTCCCATGAAGATAGTGTTGGTTTCTCTGAGAATTTATCATCAAAATCAACCACATAATCATCACCCTAATGATCATGTCCTAGAAAATCATCTACATACGCAAGGTCATCAAACATGCACATCATATCAGTTGATGGCTCTTCAACAAGCTGAGTTGGAACTTCATATTTGACTATGTTGTGAATTGAATACATGAAACAATCATTATACAATCCATGATACCAAGGATGAGCTACAAAGTGTTTGGGGACATTGATCCTTGTATGTTCTGGAACTATTGGAACATGTGATATTTGAACAACAAGCTTATCTTTCCCGCTAATTCTCTGCATCATCTCTTTTACACTATTTTCCAGCACATCTAGTTTCACTTCTGAAGATGTCATATGTTCCCTTTTTGTTATATCTTTCTCTTTTACCCTTAGCTTGGGCCTTTTGTTCAACAAGTTAGCTTCCACATCAACTACAATCATTTTCATTTCTTCAAGGGTTGCAGTGTTCCTTTCTCTTAATTGAAATGCCATCTCAGGATCGAAGGTATCTGGGAAATGCAAGTGATATGATCTTGGCGGTGGCCTTATATCAAAAGGGATTTCATGATATACCTTATTGAACCTTGCTGAAAATTGTTATACTGTTTCCCATGGCTGACTTTCAAATGGTCATACTCTTCTAGGATGAGAAATACACTTCTCATGATCACCCATCAATCTAAGAAAACTTGCATGAATTGATGGAAATTGCTAATGCTTGCATATGGAATATTCTTAAACCAAATTTTGACTTTACCTTCCAATTATAGGGAAAACATATTGATACCGACATCATCTTCTTCCACCTCAAAAAAATGAAGAAAATCCTCAAGATTGTGAATGTGTTTTTCAGCAATAATCTTCACATTTTCTCCATCAAACCTGGGCAAATTATTGGTGTAGTTGGAAGAGAGGTCATGTAGAATAGGAGGTAAATCTAGGGGCTTGTATCTGTCTAGGATATTTGCAAGTGTAGAAGGTAAATAAAGGGGCTTATAGCTAACTAGAATTTCAACAATGGTAGGAGATAAAGCATGAGATTTGTGTCTCAGTGGGCTATCCACAGATATTGGAGTGTGTACCAGAGCTATAGGTAAATGTGGAATCCTTTGAGGTTCTTCAGCCTGAAACTGATCATTATGAATTCCAACAATAAAATATTGACCAGGATTATAAAAGGAGAGAATATAATTATAGATGAAGCCAACAATGTCTTGAATATAATTTCAACTCGAATACCTAATCTTTCCAGATTGGTTTGTCATGTTTTAGTTCCTTCCTCCAGTGGAGTCTTCAAATTGGAACTAATCTATATATTAGAGTCATCAGGTGAATTATCTCAACCTTCTTGTGTCTGGTCAATGTCAACCATTAGTGATCATATCTAGAACTTGAAGTGCACTACTGGAGAAAGTTCCCCAGTATGGTCGCCATTATGTTACCACCCTATAATTTCGCAAGATGAGGAGGAAATCGTCAGGGGTAACCACAAAACCACTTGGATTAAAGGATCTATCCCTCCCATAATCAGAGAGGGATCTCTCTATCTAATATATCTTTGTTTGAAAAGGACATTACGCTAGGTATCAAGATAGAAGGTTTGTTTTCAAGTTTTGGTTGGGACATTAGAAGTGGGCCATTGAGCAAGTGGAGTCAAAAGGTCACAGATGATTAAATGAATGAATAACAGAGAAATATGTAGCCAGGAAATATAGTCAGATCAGTGGATTCTGATAATTTGTGATATGGAAAGAGGAAAAGATCATGGGTCGCTTCAAATGCAGAGCAGAGTTTATCTTAATTCTACATTCAAACATGGAAGAAAACATAAATAATGTTTTAAGATAGTATAGGGTGTTAAGAACAAATCCTGCACATCATCTCCTCATAAAAAATACATAAAGAAAAAGTATGTGAATCAATAGAATAACTAGTTACGTTAAGAAGCACCTCACCACATGATCATGACATAAGAATCTGAAAACAAAAATCCTTTGTATTCATCCAAAAAGTCAGTTACAACCTGTTGAACATCTTTACAATAGATGGTGATATTTCCATACCATGCTTCCCTACAAGTCTAACTGATTAACCTCTATCTCCCATTACATTCCATATTTTATAACTTTTAATTATATCCAGATCCTACAAACTAGGGTATCAGATCTCCTCCCTAACTGTTTACATATATTTTTTGAAAATACCCAATTAATACAAAATCAAAACCGAGATCAGATATCATCTCCAAAATCGCCCCATATATCCTTAAGATATTACAATATATGGAATTCTACCAGTGAAAGGGTAAAAATTTAAATAGCTTCTTGCTGATTAGGATCCAAAAAGTAGGGAAAACAAAATCCCAAGAAAAGAGTTGAACTTTGACATTCTTCAAAAACAACATATAATTTGATATCAACCTTGACAACAACATCTTGGAGATGTATTGGCAATGGAAAATTATCCTGGAGATATTGGAGATCATTGAAAAATCTGTTTGTCCTTATCTGTAGGGATCTCTGTGTTTTTTGTTGATGACAAAGATTTCGGCAAATAAGAGACCAAAACAGGGTGTATTTAGCTATCAATATCCTAGGCATGATTTTCGGCAGCTAATGATGGATTTTTCAACTGGAATTAGCTTGTGAAAACTATAATTACTCCAAAAATTAATAAAAAATGGTTTAGTTTAATCCTCAACCCTACTTCATCAATCATGGTCACCTCCTCTCATACCAAGGGCAGCTTCAACCAAGGTATCAAGCCTAAGGTGATTTGTGGGTTTGAGCTTTTTGTGAACGATCTTAAACCTCAATAACTTGTTCATATTCTTTAATCTGCCATTATGTTTGACCAACCTCTTTTTTTTTTCTTTGCGGTTTCATACTTGATGACCAATTGATCTAATGCAGATCCAATTTTGAGGGAAGATTTCCTAAGAGTCTCATTTTCTTTCTTCGGGTTTCTTTCTAACACTTTGAATTCATGAATTTTCTCCTTTAGCTTCTTGACCTTATTTTGTGTGTTGACCTTCTTCTTTGATGGTGTCTCAGCCTCTTCAGGCTTTTCCATTTCCATAGTTGATGGCTCAGATTCCATTTCTATAGCTGGGGGATCTGAATCAGAATCAAAATATGGAAAGTTTAGGATATTTGTTGCTACATTTTTCTCTTTATCCTCTACCTACTTTCAAAATTCTAAGTTTTTCTTTTCTATATTTGATTGGGAGGGAGAGACCTTGGTGGCAATTTCCATGGGAGACAATGATCTTCTTTTCCTTTTGCTAGTTTTTGGGGAGGTTAATTCTTATGAGGGAGTGCCTCCTTTCTTGGGTTGAACCTCTTGCTTAAATTCTCCCCAAAACAAGAGAAATTACCAAGTTTTCTTCCTCCTCCCAATACCTTCTAAAACTATCAACTTGATTAGTCCATGATGGAAAAGACTATTGTTGGCTTCCTTAGGCTTGGCTCGAACTTTAGAAGAAATCCTGGCAAGACTCTTGAGAAGGTAAAATGGCATGTTAAAAGGCTTCTTACCTATGATATAGAGGAGAAGTATGAATTGATAGAGCATGGTTCTTCCATACCTCCCCTCACAGGTGATGTAGACTTGGATCATCTTCAATAAAGTTTGTGATTTATTATCCAAATGGCTCATGGGGATATCCTTTTGTTGTTGATATTATGATATCTACAGGAGGTATTTACCTCCACATGTAAACCTGACGAGAATAGAATATTTTGGGAAGCAGGAAGAAACCCTAATGAGTTGGATAATAACCATAGAAGACAAGTTGACTCAAGAGGATAATTTTTATTAGGTTATTAGTCTCCAAGAGAATAAGTCAGCCAGAAGAAATATTATATACTGAGTAAATAGGTACCCAGAATAAGAACTCTTTCCAGGAAGTTACAAAGAATTTGTATAAATACAGGAGGCCAATTTTCAATATGGCAGTCATTCTCAGAATTGCAGAGCTCATTTGTGTGCACTGCAATTAGCCAGTTTGTGTGCAAGTTTGGGAAGAGTTGTGGTTGCAGTTGTTGCAGCTAGCAGATTATGTTTTGGCTTGGACTATCTCTTGGTTATGGTGCGGACTATCTGATCATCTCCTGTTTGGTGCACTATGCTTGGATAAAGGTGTGTCACCCTTTGTTTGACTATCTAGCCTAGGGTTTTCTTCTGGAATGATTCTCTTTCAAGGTTAATGTGCTTAGAGGATGGCTTCAGTCCATGGTTGGGTGACAATAGTGATATTGTCTATGGTAAATGAGCACATCCATCATATTCTAATAGGTTATGGGCCCACACCCCCTTCATTCAGTCTAAATCACTGGAAGGGAGAATAGCCATAAGGATATTAAGCTTGTTGAAGAAATGTCACTAGGGTTTCTAGCAAGAGCAGTCACCAAAGCACTTTCGCTAGGGTTACTAGCAAGTGTAGTTGTAGAAACCCTAACCCTCTTGTTGAGGCACCTCAAGTGAAGGGATTGACCTAATTTCTAGATAGACCAGTGCGCCCTATCCTAGCGCATGTTCTGGTACTCTTAGCAAGCTAAGACTTACTCTATGAAGTTATAAAACAATTTATATGGAGCTTCTAACTTCAGAGCATGGAAGACAAGGATTGATCTCATCCTTGCCAAGAATAAAGTGTTGGATATCTTGAAAGGAAAGATCGTGGAACCAGATTTTGAAGAAGGAAAAGAGAAGGAACCACAAAACGTTGAAGTTATGGAGAAGGTCAAATACAGTGACACAAATTCAATGAGTATCATAGTGGACTCTATAAAATACCACTTGATACCCTTCATCTCCCATCTTGACTCATCGAAGAAGATGTATGATGCCCTAACAAACCTCTTCTTAGCCAAAAACATTGGACAAGTAATGAGTCTGAAGAATGAGCTCCATGACATGAAGATGAATGATGATGAAAACATAACATCATACTTTGTGAGAATCTCTCAGTTAAGAGATCAACTACAAGCTATTAAAGAGATAATTTCAGAGAAGGAATTGGTAAACATAGTACTCAATGGTCTTCCCAAGACGTGGGATGCTTTTTCCGCAAGCATGAACACAAGGAAGGAGTATCCTACATTTAAATAACTTTGGACTTGTTTTTATCAAGAAGAGTCAAGGATCAGTGCAAAATGGAAACCCCAAAAGAAGTACAATGATCAAGCCTTCACAACAGGGTTCAAGGATTTCAGGAACAAAAGGAACTTTGGCTCCAGGAAGAAAAAAAATCAAGAAAGATATGTCAAGGATACAATGCTACAAGAATCATTGACTTGAGTTAAAGAAAAGGAAGGAAACACACAAATAATCAATTGCTGAAGAAAGGGAACCGTCAAGAAAATCCAAGCAGGACAAAACAAACTTATTCTTCTAAAACAAGTTAACAATACTCTTCATAGTTCTTGTACATACCATGTTTTCAGTACATATCTTGCATATCTATTTTGTAGAAGATAATATGTTCAAAGGGAAACTATTCTTATGGAATAACAACAAGATAAGTATTTCTATCACTATGACTATAATACAAGATGAAAGATAAGCCAAAATCATAAAGAAACCTATAAGAAGTAAAGACATAAATAAGTTTGCAATCAAGAGGAAATTGGAAAAAGATTTGTAACACTTTGCAGAAGGAAATAAGGATGCAGACGAAAGCGTGGACTCTCCTATATGGAGGGATCCAATTATATATTACCAAAAGAAGAACATGCATTCACACATGAATCAAGCATTAGGAGGGAGATAACCCTATGGTCCATTGAAGATGATAAAGTATATCCATGGTAGTGGCCATGAAAAGAAGTACATGTTCAGTTTGGCTTTAGAAAAATTATTCTTCAAAGAAGCCTTAAAGTGTCCCTAGTTATCCATACACATCCATGATCCTATGATAAAAGGAAGAAGTTGGAATCTTTAGATCATGGAATCTATAGAAAACTCCATGAAACCAATATCTAAAGAGAAACATGAGGAAGAACATGAAGATTACAAGAAAGAAAGAGAAGCTAGAACAACCAGTCATTTTATCGAGAATCACAAGATTACGAGACGGATATGAACTCACTAAAAGAAATGAAGTAGAGGTACTAATTTTTTTTATGAAGAACAGTGTATGAAAGACTTATGAATGTAATCATAGGAGATATAGAACTAGAGGTTCTCTATATGGAGGGAGAAGACTATGATGATTAGTTGTTCCAGTAAACTAGATATATCTCTACAGGAGCCATTATATTGTCCGCAATATCCATAGGTTGGAATTGACATCAGATGACTACAAAGACAATTATCTGAAATAACTGAACAAAGAGTGTATGGAGAGAAACATCAATAAAGAGACCCGTGGATGCAAATGGAAGAAGACAACTTGGTGGAGAACCTCCAATCAATAACAAAAGTGTGGTGAAGACTTTATATAACAAAGATATTGTATCAGAATGATTACTCAAAAGATCAGGATGATGGATTTCCAATTGATGACAAAGATATCATGATGACAAAATAAGTTCCACATGGATATGTTCCAGTTCAAGCCTTGCCATGATGTTATAAGCTAGTAGGAAACAAAAGAGCTAAATTCAACTATGATATACTGTAATGATCAAAGTTATAGGAAGCCTTCAGAGAAAACCAATGATCTAGAAAGATTGAAGTACATTGATATCAAGCATTACAATCTCCATGATGAAGTCCGAAAAAGAGAAGTGGTTCTCCAATATATATATCCACGGATGAGCAGATAAGCAAATATTTTGGTAAAGCCTCTGTCCAAAATGAAAGAATTTGCATACTCAAGAAGGAGCTCATGGAGTCGACTTCCTTATTGAAAAAGGAAGAGATGAATCCCATGTTGGGAGGGAGCATTGATGTGTTATTGACTTATGGACAGTCATTTCTCAATTCAAAAAATGGTCCAGGATGAGCAGTTCCTTTCCAGTTCGGAAAGTGGTTTGATATTTCTGACGGACAGGCATTTTCCAGTTCGGAGAATGGTCTAGATAGAATGGTCAATTTCGTAATGAAAATGGTTTGATGGATTTATGATGTGCCATATATAGCGATTTCCCATTGTGGTTAACATGGGTAATGGTCTAGGAAAGTATCTCTTATTGATTTTTACTCAAGAAGACTGGTCTGCCTCGTCAGGCAATCATTCTTTCGAAGCTCATAGTTGTGAGCAGTTTCAAAGAATGGTCCATTTTGTAGGTTGGTGTAGGACAACCATTTCCTTTGGAAATGTTCTGGATAGTCATTCCCTAGGGAATATTCATTCTCTCCATATTTCACTTTGTTTAGTGTCGTAGGAATGGCCCAAATAGGTGAATGGTCCAGGTTCAATAATTGGGGACATGCATTCCCTAGGGCAGACTCATTCTCTCCAAGTTGCACTTTTTTTAGTGCTAGAGGAATGGTCCAGGGTGGGGAATTGGGACAGTCATTCTTCATTTCTTGAGAAGAATAGTCTAGATAGCTCATCATTCATGTTTGAACTTCTGAGGGCAGATGATATTTCAGATCTCATAGATGTGAGTGGAAGAATGGCCTAGATGATTTAGTTTATATCATAATAATGTTTTCTATGTAGGTTGATATTATATGATTGTTATGGAGACTCTATGTCTCTAGATAGTATATGTATTCTATTGTGGTCGATTGTGTTCCACTGTTTGTGACTATACATCACTGATCAAGTATCATTGTTCTACTTGGTGTGGTAGTGTACCACTGGATTGTAGTTGAGTACTACTATGGATAGACATAGTTGTATTCTATTGAATGATATTGTTTTGATTGCCTTGAAGACTATGAGAAGTGTTGGGAATGATTATCAACCAGATGGATGATCAATGGACAGATATTTCCCAGATGGAAAATGGTCTAGGACATTTATTCTTCTAGGACATATGTCCGGATAAGAGGAATGGTTATTGTGTCACTCTATGGAGTGAATGACTTATCCAACATAATGTCTGATTACTCAGAGAGAGTATGGTTTTGATAGAGGATGCAGTTGATGACACCGATAACGATTATGATGCTCATGATATAATCATGATATAGTCTATATGAATATGTTGATTCTATAGGGTGAATGGTATGCTTGTACTCAAGACCATTACCTTCAATACCTCCCTAGCTAGGAGGGAGTGTTGATATTATCATAGCTGTGGGAGGTATTTAAATCCACATGTAAACCTTATGAGAATAGAATATTCTGGGAAGAAAGAAGAAACCCTGATGAGTTGGCTAATAACCATAGAAGATAAGTCGGCTCAAGAGGATAACTAGGTTATTAGCCTCCAAGAGAAGAAATCGACCAGAAGAAATATTACATACTGAGTAAATAGGTACCCAGAATAAGAGGTCGGCCTAGGCAGTTAGCCAAAATTAGTATAAATATAGGAGGTTAGACTTCATTCTGGCAAGCATTCTCAGAACTGCAGAGCTCACTTGTGCACACTGCAACTAGCCAGTTTGTGCGCAAGTTTGGAGGAGAGTTTCAATTGCAGTTGCTACAGCTAGAAGATTATGTTTTGGCTTGGACTATCTCTTGGTTATGGTTTGGACTATTTGATCAATTCCTGTTTGGTGTGTTATCCTTGGAGAAAGGTGTGCCACCCTTTATTTAGCTATCTATCCTAGGGTTTTCTTCCAAAATGATTCTCTGACAAGGGTAAGGTGATCAAAGGGTGGCTTCAACCTATGGTTGGGTGACAATAGTGATATTGTCTATGGTAAAACAAGCACATCCATAATATTCTAACATCTACCACTTCATATGTTGATGTTCTTCTTTGAGGAAACATATGAAATCAACTTCTTTATTTGAGGTAGTCTTAAAAAAC
Source organism: Picea engelmannii (assembly GCA_009831015.1). NCBI lineage: Eukaryota > Viridiplantae > Streptophyta > Pinopsida > Pinales > Pinaceae > Picea > Picea engelmannii. The sequence continues at coordinate 961,641 of ML778286.1, forward strand.
CTTTCTCTTGCACCATACATCTCTGTGAAAGCTACAAAACTGGCCTCATCAATCTGCATTACCATAGGACGAAGATGAACCTTAAAGCCATCAAATATTTTGGCAAAATCTTCTCTAATACCCTAATGATACCCTTGTAGCTTTTACAAAAACCTATAACATCCAACTTCCTTGAAAAGTTCACAGACCTCAGGGTGGGCATCCAAGTAGGAAATATCTTGTAGTTCCTTCCTCAACAGAGTGCCTCCAGTTGTGATCTTCATTACCAAAATTTCTAAAGATACCTTAGAGAAATTGTGCAAGTTATGAGGTGGCTATGGTATTTGAGGGAAAACGATATACTCAAATGAAAATGACGATGGTGGTAAAACAGTAAGAAAAAAATATATGGTCGACGGATGAAGTGTTTGGGCACCTCTATGTAGCTTTAAAACAATAAAAAACCGACCCTCGACAGATTCAAAGCATTGGAAAACTAACGACCGTTTTTTCAGATCAAGTGAATTGGGTGGGCACAATCTAGGTTATGATTGCTTGATTTGAACAATAGATGAACGAATCATAATCCCTTTTGAAAATTGTATGAATGATACCCAGGATCAGTTTCAGACATCTTAACAATGAATGATGGTTTGTGTACAATTGTAGAAATGGGAATGACAAGACCCCTTTTAAAACACTTGAGATATGGGACTTTTGGTAGCTAACAATAGACATGCATGAGCCATTTAGCTACCAAAATTTTTAACTTTTGGTAGATAACAGATATAAGATTTTCCCCTTAGCTACCATAAGTAAAATTTTATGCCACAACTAAAATATAACCAAATTCATGAAATCCACTTCTTTAACCACTCCAAATCTTCAAAGACTCATATGTATGCATCATATTTCCAACTTACCACTTGCCAACTTTGGATATACCTGAAAACCTCTTTGAAACACAAGGTACATAATTGGACCATTACTCCTAGGCATCTTATCATGAATACATTCTCAAAATGATCGAAGAAAATTCCCAAATAGGTAACTGGAGAAAAAAAGACTATACTATAGGACCCTAACACTTGTGACAAGGCATTCTAGGGAAGAAATTGTATATTGTATTACTCCTGGCATTGTTTGCAAGATGCAAAATATTCCTAACACAAATGTTAGGCTGTCAATCTTGGAACCCACCATCGAAAAAGTGTCCAAATATGGAATAGGGAAACATTGGCCCGGAGTTGTTTTCTCTAATATATTAAAAATTTAACTGCCAAGATATTTTTTTCATATTTCTTGACAAGTTCTATAGTGATGGTTAGTCCTCAAGACTCCAAACATTTAATCATGATCCTTACGGTTGTTGCATGATGGATTTTTAGTATTAAACCTTTGGTGTTTCATATTTGGAAAGAAGTATGAGGATGGCCGTAACAAGAAACAATGACTAAGAATTGGATATTTCATGAAGCCGTCAACATGAGGATACAAAATAGGGTGACAAGGTCTCCCTAGAAGACGTGAGGGGCTGACGGTCAAATTATCGCTCAGAACATTTCAATTCATAATCTGTAACACGAAGGAGTGGATGATGTTGGAATCGATAGTCAATTTGTATATTGCGGAGGGTCGGATGCCAATTGTTTCATACCAGTGTGTTCATTTGTCACTAGTAAGAGCACCACTAATGTATATTAGGAAGGAAATAAATTTAGTGGGGATGGAAGGCAGTGATAGATATTTTGAAACATTTTTGAACCCTAGTAGAGTGAAGCTTGCGAGTTCGAGGAGTCTGCAGTGGAATTGTAGATCACAGAAGTTTTGAGTGCAAGATGTATATCACAGAACAATAAGAAATAGAGTTCGAAGGCACCAACCCAGCAACCACGGCCATTAAATTGGATAAGTATGGAAAGGAACAATAGTCGGTCAAATTCGTCATGTGAGGATATGGAGGGAGATGAAGGTATGTCATCCCACCAATGTTGGAAATCGCGATGATGGAAAGGTGACTAAGTATATAACCAGAAAGAGATAATACACAGGAAGAAGAGAAGGGAAAAAGGGATGAGGAGTCCATGGTGTATTTGTAGATCACAAAATTTTTGAGTGCAAGATGTATATCACGGAACAAGAAGCAATAGAGTTCCAAAGATCCAACCCAAAACATTGACTAAGAATTGGAGATTTTGTGAACTCGACAACACGAGGATTCAAAATAGGGTGACAAGGCTCCCTAAAAGACATGAGGCCCCGATGGTCAAATTGTATTGCTCGAAACATTTGAATGCATAATCTGTAACATGAAAGAGAGGACGATGTCAGAATTTGGTAGTCAATTTGTATATTGTGGAGGGTCGGATGCCAATTGTTTCGTACCGATGTGTTTAGTTGTCACTAGTGAGAGAATAACTAATGTATATTAGGAAGGATAGGAGGTTAGTGGGGATGGAAGGAAGGGACAAATACTTTGAAACATTTGTGAACTATGGTAGAGTGAAGCGTGCAAGTTTGAGGAGTCCACGGTGGAATTGTAGATCACATAATTTTTGAGTGCAAGATGTATATCACGGAATACAAAGCAGTAGAGTTTGAAAGAGCCAACCCGACAACTGGGGCCATAAAAATGGCTAAGTATGGAAAGGAATAGTGATCGATCGGATTTGTGATGTGAGGATATCGATGGAGATGAATATATGTCATCTTGTCAACGCTGGAACCCACGATCATAGAAAGGCGACTAAGTATATAACCAGAAAGAAATAATAAATGAGAAGAAGAAAAGAGAAAAAGGGCTAAGGATTCTACGATGCAATTGTAGATCATGAAAATTTTGAGTGCACGATGTATATCATAGAACAAGAAGCATCAGAGTTTGAAAGTGCCAACCCGGCAACCGCGAGCATAAAATTGGCTAAGTATGCAAAGGAACAATGGTCGGTCAGATTCATCATGTGAGGATATAGATGGAGATGAATGTATGTCATCTCGTGAAATCTTGAAACCACAATGATATAAAGGAGACTAATTATATAACTAGAAAGTGATAATAAACGGGAAGAAGACCAGGGAAAAAGGGCTAAGTATCTCACAGAAGAACATCTACTATTCGTTTATTAATGCGAATCCTCTCGAACCCCTGGTGAGTTATCACTAGTAAAATCATAAATTGAAGATCACAAAAGTTCTTTGGGTGAAATATGTATATGATGGAACAAGGGACATAAGTATTGGATACCGCAAAATTGGGACCCGATGATCAGATAATTGGCTAAGTATTGAAAGGGACCACGGTCGGTCGGGCTCATGGTGTGAAGATATAGATAAAGAGTTTCCAATTTATGAATCCATGAGGACGTTATCATATAGATGAGACTAAATATAGAACCACAAAGGGATAATAAAGGGGGGGGAATAAAAAATTAAGAGTTTTTATGCATTCTTGTGGACAAATTGTACATTGCAGAACTCTGAGCATTTTTTGCAACTTGTGGAAGATTCAAAACACAATTTTGAGGCCGTCAATCTGGGAACCCGTAATAGAAAAAGTGTCCAAGTATGGAACAAGTAAATGATTGTCGAGACTTGCTTTCTCTAATATATTGAAATTTGTAATAAATTTGACATTACCTGGCAAGATCTTCTTTGCAAGTTTCTGGACAAGTTCTCTAGGGATGGTTGGTTCTCAAGACTTTTTCTTATTAATGACGATCTTTATGGTTGTTGCATGATGTCATTTTAGTATTAAACCTTTGGTGTTTCATATCTGGAAAAAGGTACGAGGATGGGCATAACAGGAATCAATGACTAGGAGTTGGAGATTTTTTCAACCTGCCAACGCAAGGATCCAAAATAGGGTGACAAGGTTTCCCCAGAAGACACGAGGCCCCAATGGCCAAATTGTACAGATAGGAACATTTGAATGCATAATGTGTAACACGCAAAAGGGGACGATGTCAGATTCTGGTATTCAATTTGTATATGGTGGAGAATTAGGCTCCAATTATTTCGTACCAGTGTGTTCAGTTGTCACTAGTAAGAGAATAGTTAATGTATATTAGGAAGGATGCAGAGTTAGTCGAGATGGAAGGCAATGATAGATACTTTGAGTGAATTTAATGTATATGAGGAGCCTGTGGTGGAATTGTAGATCACAGAAGTTTTGAGTGCAAGATGTATATCATGAAATAATAAGCAGTCGAGTTCATAAGTGCCAGCCCGACAACCGCGACCATGAAATTGGCTAAGTATGGAAAGGAATAGAAGTCGGTCAGATTCGTCATGTGATGATATAGATGGAGATGAATATATGTCATCTCTCCAACCCTATAACCAGATATCATAGAAAGGAAACTAAGTATATAACCAGAAAGTGATAATGGAAGGGAATAAGAAAAGGCGAGTTCATATGCGTCAACACAGCAACCACGGCCATAAAATTGACTAAGTATGGAAAGGAACAACGGTCAATCGGATTCTTCATGTGCGGATATAGATAGAGATGAAGATATGTTAGCCTACCAACCCTGCAACCTGCGATCATATAAAGGCCACAAAGTATATAACCGGAAAGTGATAATGGATGGGAAGAAGAAAAGGGAAAAGGGATAAGTATCTAACAGTAGAAAATCCATTTTTCGTTTATTAATGCCAATGTTTTTGAACCCCTGCTCGGTTCTCACTAGTAAAAGAATAAATTGTAGATCACATAAGTTCTTTGGCTACAAGATGTATATGAAGGAACAGGGGACATAGGTGTTGGATACATCGAACCCAAGACCTAGTGACTAGATAATTGGCTAAGTATTGGCCAAGAGAACATTTTGATATTTATTTCAATAATATTCATATCAATATATATTAATAGATTATTTATGTTTCAAATGTAAATCATCTCCCAATTTGCAAGATGTTGTTGCGTTCGCAAATTTCGTTGAAACCACAGAAGTTTTAAGTGCAAGATGTATATAACATAACAAGAAGCAGCAGAGTTCAAAAGCGCCAACCCGACAATCGCGACCATAAAATTGGCTAAGTATGGAAAGGAACAACAGTCGGTCGGATTCGTCATGTGAGGATATAGATGGAGATGAATATGTGTCTGACCACCAACCCTGTAACCCACAATCATAGAAAGGAAACTAATTATATAACTAGAAAGTGATAATAGACGGGAAGAGGAAAAGGTGAAAAAGGATAAGTATCACACAGAAGAAAATCTATTGTTCCTTTATTAATGCCAATCTTTTTTAACATCTCGTGAGTTATCACTAGTTAAAGCATAAATTGCAAATCAAGGAAGTTATTTTCCTACAAGATGTATAAAACAGAACAGGGGACATAGGTGTTGGATATCACAAACTCGAGACCTGGTGGCGAGATAATTGGCTAAGTTTTGGCGAAGAGGAATTTTTTATATTTGTTCCAATAGTAATCATATTAGTATATATGCATTGATATTATCAAATATAAGAAGATGCAATATATGCAAGATATTGAACATGAACATGGCATCAACACTTGAGTTGCCTTGTTGTAATAGTCATTAATTCATTCTATTTATGAGACCTGAAGAATGAAATAAGGACAGGTCCTCCAATTTATTTCTTTAAGTATAGGGTTGAAGCCACATAAGTATGGCCTCTGAAAAATTATTCTTCCATGTAAAATGTAAGAAACAAACAGAGTAGCCTTTATTTAAATTGAAGTATTGGGCATCAGAAAGAAAATCTTTTCATCCACGTTTAACAAAACACAAACAAAAGGTACAAAATAAAATGAAAAGCAATACGAGAGATTGGAAAACACCATAAAAAAGATAAAAACATAAATATTCTATATTCAAATAAGATGGGTTACAAAATACAACTGAGTTTATTTTCCACAATGATTGTGATTTTTCCTACCCCCAACCAATAAAAAATATGTACAATAATGAATCTTGTTGACAGTCGTCTTGACGATCAAATCCTTGATTCATAAAAAACAACGAGATGAATATCAATTTCGGGTCTTGGACATAATTGGTGATGCCAACTAGATCTATCTCAAGTTTTTGAATAACATGTCTCTTCTAGATATGGCCTTCTTGCATTGGTTGGTTATTCAACATTCCATACTTTGTTAAGTATTAATTTCCCTCTGTCGTCGAAAAAATAGGGTTTAAGGTGACTTCTTTGTAATGTTCGTGACCACTTACATTCGAGACAATGTAGAAATGCGATTCAAGCCCAATTCAAATCCAAGGGAGTCATTTTATGTGATGTCAGTTATGGGGGAAACAAATCCTGTTAGGAAACAAAAGTCAAGATAGAAAAAAAAATCAAGTATATTGTGACTGCTATTCTCCCTGTATTCAATCATTTGTTTGGTTGAAAATCTTGCCTGAAGATTTGTATGTTGAACTTCTTTGTTTTATTACAATAAATTGGAAGGAACTTTTAAGCCAGCTTCAAAATGTTCTTTTATTGAAGTACATGACTTCTTCCAACAACATAGGTCTGGCAAGTGTATCAAATGTTGCGGATCACATCAAAATACATCTTTCGTCGTAGGGGTGGAAGACATCGTGGCCCACATAAAGTTTTGGAATGTTTGGAGGTGACACCAAATATAACTCCATGCCCGAATACACTCAGCAGGAAATTATAAAATTGCATACCAATCAATGTGATAAAATGTATCGACATTTGAATCAATATTCTGAAATTAAAAAACATTTTATGCCAAAGTTGTAACATAATTGACAGACAATCGATTTATATGTAAAATAGTGTTGAGAAACCTCTATATGCAGCAAAAGACTCGAAATAAAATCACCTTCAGGAATCCACATAGGCAGTGACCCTAGGCTCCAGATAGCTTCGGCCTCGGACATTGACATTGGCAGTGGAAATGTGAACAATGTTATTGATTACACTACAAAATTGCAGTAAACAAGTAGGGATTCCATTTTCAAAGTAATTAAACTATAGGATTGTCATACCTGCAAAGAACATTGACTTTACTGTTTCTTTCTCATGAAAACTACAATGTTGGTTTGAGTCCATAAATATTTGGATGTTGGGTGTCCTGTGCAATAATTACCTTGAGATTAGGCACATGGAAGACATCTATTATCTAACATTGCAGTGTTAATGCAATTTCCATAGTGGACGGCGACTCAATTTCATTGGAACAAACAATAGTAATTTTTTGATTGCTTAACATCCTTGAAGGACGTGAACCCCAAACAATGCCTAAAACTTTTTGAACAGAGTCTGTTCAAAGAATTATATTGTTCTATACTTAAATAAAATAATAATTGTATGGTTTGAACATTTTCTTTTATTATCAAATATCACATAAACTACAATAAAAGAAATGATTTTTCCCCATCCAATGCAAGGTAAACATCAGGAATATTTACATTAGGTTCAAACAGATCTGGAAACCCACCACTACATTAAGGTATCTTATAAAGAAATAAATAAGATGATTACATGAAGGTGGTAGTTAAAGGTGATTTTCACAAACCAAATCATTACCTGAACACATGGAACATCTTGCATAAGATGGAAGTATAAAGTAATCCTCAGAAAATGTTGCAAAGTCCATAATCCAGTTATATGCGTAGTAGTAGTAAAATAAAAAATGTGCAGTAGTGATAGATGATTGGTTGTATGTGTATTATGTATCTACATCCAAAGGACAGTGAACAAACTTTGACAAAGAACATGTATTTCTGTCAAGTCTGTTACCACACCCAGAGGTAGCTCATCAAACTTTGAAATAAAAACTTCTATAATTTTAGTATGTTGTTTTATCCACCCATGCAGTTTCTCTTACCCACTTCTGGGTACATTTACGAATGGATTAATATTTTGTGTCATTTCCAAATATCACGGACCATTTTGCAAGCCATGGTAAGTGCGACACCCCTGACGAAGACAAATTCTTATGTGCTCTGCAGAATTCGATACACTTGCCAAATCTGTGTTGTTGGAAGAAACTATATTCTTCAACGAAGGAGTATTTTTCACATGAACTAAAAATACCTTCCAAATCCCAGCAAGAAAACAAAGAATATCAACAAACAAATCTCTAGGAAGGATTTTCAACCAACCAAAGCATCAAATACAGGGAGAACGCCAACTAGCGGATACTTGTTTTCTTTTCCCCTGTCTGAGTTTTTGTTGGATAAGAGAGTTTTTTTTTGTCTCAAAGATCATGTCACATAAAACCAATCTCTCTTATTTCATTTAAGCCTCAATGGAATCTCTAAGTTGTATGTAAAATATCAACTCTTTGATGATAGAGATAAATGGCAATAAGTATTTAAAAGCAACGCTGGAGGAAGATAGTATGATCTTCTGTAGATTTTGGTTTAATTTGTCTTAATGATAGATTCTCTTGATAATTTCTCTTATTAATGCCAATATTTTTTAATATGTGCATTGAATAGTGACTAATAGCACGTATTAACATTCCCATATCCGAGCAGATTCTCAAATTTGACAACATCTAACATATGCACAGTATTGAAGAGGGACATGACCTCAAGGCCTTTGTGGATGACACATTCATTGATGGAAGCGAGGTAGTATAGTATTTCACTGTTACTATGATGAAGCCTTTAAAAATCTAAAAGATCCAATATTTTTTTATTTGTAAATTCAAAATGCAGGAAAAACAATTACCAGATCACAGAATACTCGCATGTCTATGCATTTTAATGGGAGATGTCCTCGAGATTTCTTCTTATGAAAGACAATATTTTTTAACCTGTCTGGTTGGTTTTCACTTTTGAACGCATAATTAATGTCCATTTGGAAGGGAAGAAGGTAGCGGGGATGGAGGGGAGCGACAAATGCTTTAAAACTTTCCTGAACCCAGGAACGCGTGAACCCGCAAAACTTTGAAAACTCGATTAAGTATGGAAAGGCAGGTTAGATAGAAAAACTCATCATAGTAAGAGGCAGGGTTTCAATTTTGAGGAGTGCGGGTATATTTGTAGAGAATAGAAGTTATCCATGCAAGATGTATATGCCGAACATGAGTTACCATAGTTCGATAACACCTATCTGCGAAGCTGCGTTCATAAAATTGGCTAAGTATGCAACCGAAAGGCGGTTGATCAAAATTGTGATGTGAAGATATAGATGGAGATAACGATTTTTCAATTCACCACACCGGGAAACCGCGAGCAGAGAAATGCGAGAAAGTATAGAACCAAAAACTCATAATAGAGCGGAAGAACAAAAGGTAAAAAAAGGAAAATTTTACAAGAGGAAAAACAAATGGAGAGAATAACTATATCGCTCAGACAACAACACTTACTCTCATAACTATGAAAACATAGTAAGACATAAACCATGGAAAAAGCATCGCCAACTATGAAATATAGTTGGAGCTCGAAAAACTCTGGTTGAAGCCGTAAGAGATGCAATTTACATCGACTGCAAAATTTTGAATGTTATTTTATCTTAATAGTATTTTATGGGGAGCCAACTACAAAACAATGTAACAACAAACCCAACTGCAGATGAAACACCTCAACATTGCAAATCTTACGCAAGCAAGAGTAAGAAACAAATAACAATCTAGTTAAGAAGTGCCAAAAGGCCCAACTACAGCCACAGGACCCGAACCCTACCAAGTCGAATCAAACAACAATAAGCAACATCTAGTGAACAAAGAAGAAAACACCAACCAATCAACCACGAATGTCACAGTTCCAGTCGCGGTTGCATAACCCCAAACATGCAAACCACAACAAGATGAACAAGAAAACAACAACAACAACAACAGGAAAATAATAAATCAGTGGAGATGAAAGAAGAAAGCATGAACCAATGAACCAATAATGTCGTTCAAGTACAATATTGCCCAAATTGACTGCAGAGAACATTGCATATAAAAAATAGGAAGAAAATGTATTGTAACAAGCCTGTTAAGTAAACATTTAACACTGCGAAGCTTGTTAGGTAAACATTTAAGTCTGTCAAAAATGATCTGTAAACATTTAAGAAAGATTGCAGTCTGACAGGTCTCTAACGTACCAAAAACAATTTATTACAATTTATTATAAAATAAATTAGTAACAATAGTTCGAGCAATAGAGAATGTATTCGAAGGAAAAACTTTGGATATGCTAGCATATCAAACATTGGGATAAATTTAGCTAGCAAGAAATGCTAAGACAAACATTCAAACCAATGCTGGCATTAATCCACCTTAAAGCAATGCATACGAAAAATATATGATTCAAAAAGACTGTAGATGATAAAAAAGTTTGGATATGCTAACATATAAAACATTGGGAATAGCAAAGCCGGAAATAAGACTTCCAATCTATTATCCAATCAGAGCATTACATATATGGTACTTTGTATTATATAAAAATTAATTTTTTTAGTTCCCTAGCTCCAACAATAGATATTATGCAAATATTTGTGGTCAAAGGACAAACTAATATGAAGTCAATGATTTATCGATTGCTATAGTCCCTCTATGCCTATGGAAGGGACTAATAAATAATATCCGTTGAATTTACTCTTGTTATGCATTTCTCTCAAATCATATACTATCCAAAATTATCTTTGAACATCCAATCTTCTATATATGGTATGGTACTGAGTTTACGGTAACCTGGGGGCTAAGGTATTACAACAATTGCTGGGTGTTTTGAATAAAAAGAACCGTTCATCTGATCTCTTCAAATAGTAGTTTTATAAGGACGATTTGATCATGGTAATTGTAAGGGATGATATAACTGGATATCGTTGTTTCCTCGCAATCCCATCCCACTTCTGATCTCAAATGTTGAGTGGTTCCTCTTCCATGAACAACTGAATAGCTACATATATTATAAGTCATTAAGAGTGTCAGTCTCTTTATCTAATCCTGGGTTCGAGATGAGCTTCGAGAAAATTTCTCTGATCTTCTCTTTAGAAAAAAGTTAATTGAGTAGTAGAGCTTCTTGATCTTGAAGATATAATCAAGCCATGAATCCTTGGACATTCCTTTTACATGACAATTGTACCCCACATATATGGAATTGTACCCCACATATATGGATTAGGGCCTATATTCCTAATTTTTCACCTCACACGATGGTTTCATCCATGGGACTTGAATCATTAATTAAGTTCTTCAAGTATATTCAAACTCCATAGATCTATAAATATGCTTTGTAGATCCCAATTATACTCTTAACATATGGATTAAAACTAAACATTTTTAGTTTTTGGCCTTACAAAATGACTTGGGATATGAAACCCACCTTTATTATAAAAACATTATACTCATATTTCTAAATAATAAACTATGTATTTATTATTTAAGAATTATGTTATCGTCCAACACCTAATTATACTCTTAACATATGGATTACGATAAAAAAAAATTCTAGTTTTTTGCCTTACACAATGACTTGGGCTTAAAAGCCACCCTTATTATGAAACCATCACACTCATATTTCTTTAATGAGCTAAGGATTTATTATGTAAGGTTTATGTTGTTGTACAAGGCTTAACATAGATCATACAATATTCAAAAGAAATGATTGGTACCTAAATTATAGTGCCATTTTTTTGTTTAGATGGTTGTCATTTTTGTTTTATTTGAATTTCAATAAAATATTTGTAATTATATCTATTAATATTTAGTTTTTAGATATCAGATTTTGTTTAATATTGGTCATTTTTAACTTACATGTGGTTGTATGTTAATGTGCATCCATGACCATCAAATACTAGAGAAGTGTTGTTGTGTTGTTCGCGTGTTTACATTTTGTTGTTTCATATATGTAGTTGGAGGTTTCCAATCACCTATAATTGACTTCAGATAGAATTAAACTATTAGGGAGTCTTGTGTTTATGGATCATTGTGTTGATATATTGGGTTGGTTTTCATTGATGTCAAACCTTCAAGCAAGTCTGATAGAAAAATATGGTAGCCCCAGAGGTGTGGTTAAGGAACCTAAGTTTGTATGACAAATAAAGACATGAATATTGGTGAATTTGTAGGTACGACTATCATATATGGATATTATAGGTTGGGTCATTTCCGATGATATGTGGCACATCACATGGTTCCTCACGATTGAGGATATATGGCTTAGTAAAGTTTGATTACCCTCATGAATATTCTAGAAGCCCCTAGAAGGTCGACAAAAAAGTCAATTATTATAGAATCTCCTAGAAAGTCATCAAGAAGTTCACTAGTCAAAGTGGTTGCAACTAGGAGTTAAATATGGGTAAATTTGTTGAAATAAGAAAATAATTGAAAATAAATTAGTTGCAATAAGAAGTGGTGAGTTTAATAATTATGGGTAAAGTGTTGATACTGAGAGGGGGGTGAATCAGTATCAAGTACAATTTAAAAACCTTTTTCAACTTATACTTAAACCATTCAATTATGTCCAATGAGAAATGAACAATAGTATAAGAGTTACACCAATGCACCACAATACACCATGCACAATATATGAGAAATAATCAATAGTTTTTGTTCAAGGGAAGTAATGACTTCCAAAGGTAGCTACAACTTCCAAATGTAGAGGGAGGGATAAACCTCCAAGAGGAAGATACAATCCTCCAATATCAAGAGAGAGTTGAACTCTCCATCCTTTCCCCTTCCTTCCACCCAAGAATATATGAGAGATAATTAAACTTTACATTAAATCATCACCATCAACCAATCATCACATAGAACCTAATAATGCTTCCTGAGACTTCTTCAATTTCTGCAATTATTCAATTCTTGGAGTACTCTTATCCTATAGATAATATTACTCAATGTATTCTATTAAACTCCTCCAATTCTCACTCCTTGAATCCTCCCCAAAAAGAGGTTATTGAAAGAATGGTAGACTTTATTCAATTCTGGTCTATTCATAAGACCCAACTTGTACAATATGCCTTGCACTCAATATTTAACAGCCGATTCTGAAACTATCAAAAAAGAAAATGAAGTCTCTACTATTTATAATGGAAGCTTTCCCACTTCATTTGGATTCTGTATGAAGAATTTATGATTTTTTTACTCGGAACACCTGTTTATTGACTAGCTTCAGGACTGGTCACAAACCCTATCTTCCACAGAGTGTATCTCCATAATTATAGCGAATCAAGAGCTGAAATTTTTACCAAAGGTACCTTGATATGTGTTATCAACACCATAGATATTTCACCATCTGAATCATTATAGAAAAAAAGTTATAGCAAAAATGGTAACATGACCTGAAAATAACATACCTTAGAACACATCACCAAAAGACTTCATCCTCCCTTGAAATCCAGCCTTCTTTTCTTCTTATTGCCTCTAAAATTCGAATTATTTCAAAATGAATGTATAATGATGTTTATTTATACCATTTATGTCACTTCCTTTTAACATTAGGGCTGACCTGACACTTTCTTATTTTGTAATTATTTTCTTTAATTATTTTTAGGGCCTACATGCACTTCCTTCTTCAATTCACTTTGTCATCTTCAAAAATTAATTTCTCCTCAACCATGAGGATCCACGTGAAGTGCCACATACCACCGGAAACAACATTATGTATACTATCCATTCATGGGTGTTGTATATGCATGTGCATTGTCCTTCATGTCCAAATACCTTTATCAATCTTGCGGTCCAAAACCCATGACTAGGGTTGACATCAATGACAACAACCAATATTCCAACATAAAGTAGTTGCAACAAGAAAGTGGGTTATCCCTAAAGGAGGGAAGTTTTCTAAAACAATTAGAATATGACCCCTAAAGGAAGGAAGTTGGAGAGTATAAATAAAAGAGAAAGAGACTCCCATTAGCACATATTGAGCCCATTGGTTATATATCTTGTGAAAGGTCTATTATAGGTACACATTGATACATATGAAGTTGTGCAAGTCTAAGGTAGCGAAGGAAGAGTGAAAAACAAGTTTCTTAGCTATAGAAGAGAGCGGGAAAGTCATGAAAAACCATGATTAGGGTCATCCCCACTGGTCAAAAAATAGACATCCCATGAGGAATCCTCATGAGTTTCCTATAGCCTATCACGCGATGCCCTATGGGACAACTGACTTCGACATGCGATGCACTACCATATCTGAAGTTTGAGGAGTGAATCTAGTTGCAAAAGCTGAGGAGAGGATACAGGAAGTTTGACATTGTTCAGGTACAACAGACCTATCTACAGGATAAAAAAGGTATGTTACATGCTTGTTTTTAGTTGGATGTTGGTGATTATGTGGGATATGGTCATTGGATATTGATCATTTACCCTTGAGGGACTATTGGTTGTATGGTATATGTTGCATGAGGAAACTATAGAGAGGAACATTGTTGGTGTAGTTATTCTCTGTTAATGGAGCTATTTACTGGGTATATTTTTGAGGCATATATTCTATCCCTTGGTACATTTTAGAGGGTATTTAGTTGAGGTGTGTTGTTGAAGTTATTGGTACATATTCAGGCTTCATAATAGTGAGGGTTTGATGTTTGGTTTATGTGAGGGTTCACTACACTTGGTTTATGATTGTTTGTATATGTATGACACATAATTAGAGAGACATAGGTGTACATGGTGTGAGCTATGCACTTCTGACAGTGGGTATGATATCTATGTGATCAGATCTCACTAGTTGATGAGATCATTGTGATAGGTTTTTTTAACAGGTTGTTGGTACAAGTTTTCAGTGCAGGTTTTATGGTGACATATTTTCTAGGGACAGATTGATAGTGGCAAAGTGATAGTGGACATATTAGTTATTTGACACTCATATTTTAGGGTGGTTGTATAGGGAAAGGATAGGTGGTTTTAGCTACCTTCCATTTGAATTTGGAGAAAATAGGGGGGTTTATCCTCCATCTGGTTAGAGCCAGAGAATCGGGGAGTTGTAGTTCCCTTCAGGTTGGAGCTTGAGAAACCAAGCGGTTGTAGCCTCCTTGCAATTGTTGCTGGAAAACAAGGAAGTTGGTGCTTCCTGTGAATGTACTTATTTTTAAAATATAAGAAGAGTATTCTATGGTTTTATCCAGCATTAGGTTTCCATATAAATATTGGTGTACTATGCTTATGTATGGTTGGTTATTGGTCACTTATTATGTATACCACTCATATTGAATATTATTGGTAGTCTACTCATAAACTAAACCATACAAATTGTGGTTAAAAATGACTAAAAGTACTAATACTTGTTGACCCCCCTCCCCTCTCAGTATTCCAAGAATTGGTATCATAACAGGTCATTCAAGAATAAGTCTAACCACTGGAAGGACATCACGAAATACACTAATATTGGAGCACCCATGTTTGAAGACTAAAATATAAGGATGAAAACCTTTTTACAGGAACAAGGATTTTATGTGTGGAAAGTACTAGTAGATGGATACAAAGAACCAACCACTCCCCCAATAGACAAGGATGGAAAGAAACTCGAAGAAAACAATTCAAAGGATAAAGGTACTATTTTGAACAGTCTTGCTAATTCATTATTTCTTAAAGTTATGCATTGTGATTCTGCAAAAGGTCTCTAGGATAAGCCTCAAAATATTTATGAAGGAGATTCTAAAATCGAGGGAGAAAAACTCCAAACCTTTAGAGATAAGTTCAAATGATTGAAAATAAAGGAAGATGGTGACATTGCAACCTAGTTTCTATGAGTTGGTGAAGTAGTGAATACTATTAAAGGTCTTGGAGAATAAATGAAGGAACCAATCATTGTTCAAAAGATACTAAGGCCTTTACCTATGAGATTTTATCCAAATATTTCAACTTTAGAAGAAAGATCATATATGGACACCTTGAGTATGGATGAGATACATAGGATACTCACCCCCTATGAAATGAGAATAGAAGAAGAGAACCCAGTTACAAAGTAAGAAACATTCAAGGAATCCAAGAAGACAAATAAAAAGAGCAAGAAAGCCAAATTCAAATTATAGTTGCAATGATGATTCAGAAGAAGATAAAGAAATGTCAAACTTCGTCAGAAATTTGAAAAGAGGAACAAAAAAAATATAAAGGTATGCTTCTATTGAAATGTTTTAATTGTGGTGTTCTTGGTCATTTTTCTTCTAAATTTCCTCATAAGAATAAGGAAAGGGATGAAAAAGAAGATCATAAAAAGAAAAAGAAAAACCAAAAGAATAAAAGAAACAAAAATATTATTTTTAAGAAAATTCTATGCACCAAGGAAGACATTTCATCATTAGATGAGGAAAAAGATAGTGACATTGATACCGAAAGATTACTATTCATGGAAGTATATAAGATTCTGAGGAAGAAGTAGAAGTCAATCTCATAGCATAATTAGTCAGTGCACTAGAAGAGATAAGGATTGAAAGAAAGAAAATCAAGACACTTAAGGAAGAACTAAAAGAAAAAGAGGGATCTCAGAACTCTAATTTTGAGGAAGTTGAGCAGATGATTGTGAATTTAAAAATCCAAGTAGAATAAGAAAAAATAATTAAATATGCCCTCAGAGGTTAGTTATATGAAAAGGACATGATGATCGAAGGCTTGGAAGCATAAATAGTCACTCTAAGTAAACATCTTTAGAAAAATAATATGGAGTAGAAAAACACCAAATTATTAGATGAGATCATTAGCTGTCAAAGGCCATACCATGATAAATATGGTCTAGGATATAACCAAAAAGAGAAAGGCTCAATATCCAAGACAACAGAATAGAGAAGACATGCAGAAACAATCACAGGATCTTCCAAGAAGGAAGAAGGAAAGAGGAACCAAGAAGAGGATTACAAATACACTACACCACCCAGAAGGTCCATATTTTAGAATAAACAACAGTCTTCAATGGATAAACCCCGGGAAGAATAAGGATTCAGAAGAGAACCACCATTCAAAATATCTTCCACCCCCATATTTCAAACTATTTTTCTTCGTTTATTCTATTCATATAATGATTTTGTCCATAAAGTTGTGAATTGTAGAGCCAACACCAATAACGTAAATAACTATGAAGGCTACACAAGAAATGGTTATTCAAGAATATCTCATGAACCATAAAGAAGAAGCTACACCAAATTTGAATCATTGAGCATTGAGGTAGAATGCTACAAGTGTAACAACTTTGGACATATGGCCAAAGATTGTAGATTGATTATTCCTCCTAGAGAATCAAAACATAATATGAATAGTCATAGACATGAACCACAAAGAATATGGATAAGAAAGAAGGATCAATTTAACACTGAAGAATGCATGCTTTATCTACAAGCTAAACACAAGAGAAGTGGATGGTATATTGGTAGTGGCTGCTCAAAGCATATGACAGGTGATATGGATAGTTTCTAACCTTGAAGAAGGAAAGAGATGGATCAATTTCAGTTGGGAATGAAAACTTAGCCAAAATTATAGGAAAAGGGAAAATTAAGCTTAGAATAAAGGATGCCAAGGCATGAAATGTTCTACTAGTCGAAGACATGAAACACAATCTACTAAGTATAAGCCAAATGTGTGACCAAGTACAAAAACTTGTGTTTGATTCTCATAAATGAAAAATAAGGAAAGGAGGGTTAGAAAAATTGGTAGCTACAACTATAAGAACTCCAAGAAACATATATGTACTAAATGGAATTGGAAAAGAAAAATGTTGCTTAGGAAATGAATATGAAATTTGTCTCTAGCATAGACAAATGGGTCATTTAGATTTCGATAATCTTATCAATGTCAGCAAAAGGGAAAAATTAAGAGAAATGCTTGAGATTTAAAAGCCGACAAACATTCTAGGCAAGTATTGTCTGTAGGGAAAATAGACCAAGACAAAGTTCAAGTCAAAGGAATACTCTTGAACGAAGCCACTAGAGATTGTACATACTGATCCAATCCGATCAACAAGAACAAGGGGATTGAAAGGTGAACAATACTTCATGATATTGTTTGATGAGTAAATAAGAATGACTACAGTGTGCTTTCTGAATAAGAGGTCAGAGGCATTTGAGAAATTCAAGACATACAAAGAGATGATTGAAACTGAGACATAGTTGAAAATCAAGTGTTTGAGACCAGACAATGGAGGAGACTTTATATCATAAGAGTTCATGGAATTCTGCAGTGAGCATGGGAAAAAGAGACAATTCTTAGTAGCCAATATTAGCACTGAAAGTTACACATTGAATGTTAAAGTGTAATATCAGTACCCATCAATATTTTTGTGATGTAAGTTTTAAAATGTGGTTTCAAATGGATAAAACTTAGTCCAGTAATGTTAAAACACATGAAATTCTAGATGAAATGCATCAACATAAGAGTTCTTGTTTAAATTGGATCAGGGTTTTGAGGATTAGTGTGGATAGAAGGAAGACATAGTAAGATAAGTGAAGTGATTCTACCACTAGAATCAGGCTTTGCCAGTACACAAAGGAGAGAAAATATTTAGATACAAGAGCTTCTTAAATACAAGCTAAAAACTCTGAGAAAGTTATAACAACATCACAATCAAACCTTCATTGTAATACAACTACAAAACATCATTTGAATCATTCAATGACAGTAAAATTTCAAAGTGAGAGAGAAATAAGATCGAAAGAGATAAAATTGACTTCCATTAAACAAAATTTCATCAAGTCTGATACATCAAAACAGAGTAGGCTCTATTACATTAGTATCACCAAAAGAGTCTTTTAAATCCACCATTTGAACCTACAAAATGTCTTCTAATGCTTATTTTATAGCCTAGATAAGGAAATATATCCTACAATGTGAGTTTCATCTGCTAACATAGGATTATTCAATATTAAATTGAGGTAGTTACACATGTACAAACTGGAAATAACAAACTGCTATAAAAAAGGCTAATGTTGGCATCTATCCTAACACCTTAATCTTTCATAATGAGGTGTCCTTTGAGAAAATTCCTTTTCTTGCCAGGTATCCTCCAGCTTTAAACTGACCTCCAAACAGTTGTACCATCCTCCCCTAGCCATCTGGAGATCGTTGATCCTATTGAAACCATCAAAATAGGAGTTCACAACATATCCTATAGCGTTGACTGTATCATCCAGTTCACAGTGAACTTTTCAGCGCTTTATTGTAGAAACCAGTTCACAGCGCAAGGCACTGCGAACTGTCCTGTAGTTTCTCAATTAGTCTAGTTTAAACTCCAAAACACCCAAAAAATTCCTCTAGAGTTAGGTATGCCTGTAGAAACCTCATAATGTGGTGTATGAGTGAAAAACTCAGTTATACGAAACATACTTTCTCAAAAATATTCAAAAAACAAGGAACAATCATTTCCAAAACTAAGATTCTTAAGGTATTTCATCCATTACTTTATGAGCCTAGAACTCCTCCTTGTGGCAACTTGGGTCAGCATATTAAAATTTATTTGGGCTAGTTCTTCTTTAAAAGGTTGCAGCTTCAGTTTAAGTCTTTTGATCTGAACCTGTAAATCCCTGTTTTGTCTGTATAAATTCTTAAGTTGCCTATGAAGGGAAAAAATCTCTTTGTTGTAAACCTAGATTTATCAATGGTTTCTAGATACATATCCATAAGAGCCTTCAACTTTTTTCTTTCAGCCAACCCTTATCCCTTCAAGTTAACAATCTCCTTTCTAGCTTCTTTAAGTTGTTTGTTCAGTATTTTGAAGGTAGGGTTTTCTGGGGGAGTGGTTATGTCTATGACCTCAATATGTTTTTCAACATCTTCAACTTTACCTTTACCCTTTCTCTTGATGGGATCTTCCATTATGTCCTATTTTTCAACACTTTCCTTATTTGTTGATGACATGGTGAAAGGCCTCCTAGCTCTAGCTTCAATTGCAATAGCTGGTGAGGGAAAGAGTAACCTCCTTACTTTTGTGCCTACGACTCTAGTTGATGGAGTTTCTGCCAACTCTGGAGTTGGTTTGGGTGAAAACTCACTTTGTGGAGAGTAATTATATCCCCCTTCTTCTTGTTGTTCCTTAGGAGCCTCATCATTTTAAGCAATGTCATTGATTTTCCTCTTCCTAATTATCTCTATATGTACAATGCTTTCAACCTGAAGAGGACTTTGCACTTTGGATTGTGGAGTAGGAGAAACATTCAATTTCAAATGTCCAGAGGCAATGAACTGCTCTCAGTCAATGTTTTTCTTCATCAACTCCTCCATCACACGCATTTTAATCATCCTTGAGTCAAAAACACTTGTGTAAATTGCCTTGGACTTACCTTGGACCATGTTAGCTATGTTCAGGGCAGTTGGTGGGAATCTTGAACTAACTGACATTTTTTTTCTGATTCAGCTTGGGTAGGAATCCTGATGAAAAAATGTCTACCTCAGGCTATGCACTCCATATTAGATCACGGGTTATGTCGTGGAGTAGCAAGAAACAACCAAATAATTTTTTGTCATCAACATAAGTCGAGTACAAAGCTTTGACCATTGCTACTTCTGAAGCAGTTTGGTTGCGGAGAATTCTTGCATATGTTGAAGAGAAAAAAAATGGACCAACATGCATCAATTGTGATAATCAAACTTCTATAAAATTGGCACATAATCCAGTATATCATGCAATATCAAAGCACATAGAGCTACAACACCACTTTTTGGCAGAGAAGATTGAATCAAAGTAAATTGATTTAATTTTTATGTAATGCAAGTGATAATGTGGTTGATACATTTACCAAGCCTCTTGGAAAACTCAAATTTGAAATTTTTAGAAGCAAGTTAGGTGTTGTATAAAATTCATTTATCCATTAAAGGGGAATGTTGGAATAATTTCGAAATGAAGACATTTAGAATGTTGTCAAATTAGAAAGTAGTTACTGCATAGCTCCTAGTTTGTTGTACGAGAATTCAGCTTTAGCATGCGAGTAGTTTGAGATCCACAAAGGGGGAATGATGGAATAATGTCGAAATGAAGACATTTAGAATGTTGTCAAATTAGAAAGTAGTTACTGCATAGCTCCTAGTTTGTTGTATGAGAATTCAGCTTTAACATGCAAGTAGTTTGAGATCCACAAATTAAGGAGTTGGGTCCAATCTTGTTGTTGAGACTTCGAGCTATAAATTTAATTTTTTTTTGTCTATTGAATTGAAGTTTTGTGAACTTAGTCTCACTTGCACTTGAGAGAGATTTGTTGTGTTTAATTGTTATATTATTTAATTTGAGGGAATACATGCAAGTGCATCTACATTATCTTGATTACGTATAATATCCACAACTATAAATATATCTTAATTTACTCTATTCATGTTCTTTGCTTGATGCATCATAGTGATCACTCTTAAAATTTCCTTGGCTTCAAATCAAACATTGAGTTGGCCTATCACATACATGGCAATAACACTACATAATTAAATTACATGAGAAACAATGTTTAATATATGTGTTAAAAACATTATTTTCACGGGAAACCTCTATGTGAATAACATGCACATCAAAATAAAGCATTACATAGATTGTATGGACAATTGAAAGTAGATTGATCAGAAAGCTCTTTCAGATTCATTGCATAAGTTTTTGATATTGGACGTTTCGGACCAAACCAGTGTGGTCCATCATCAAGAAAAATATATTATGAGATAAGAAGGAAAAAAAATATAACAAGTGTAAATAATAACAAATATTAACTTAAAGATATTGTACCCTAGTGATTTTCCCATGGAACAATGTTTCTCATTAGGTATCTCGTTGAAACGAAAACTTACACAATAACCTAATGATAGTCTGTACATGCAACCCGATAACATTTTAAAGAATGATAAATTATTAACATTCTCTTATCAAAGTTGAAAATACAATAGGAAGGAAAAATAATATCCATGACAAAATTCACATTGGAATGCTAATGCAGAACATTGTACAATGTACATCACAAAATCCAAGTGGAATAATAATGCACAATACTACTCATTCCTAAAATGGAAACGATGTTATAAGAAGAACTTTTGTATTCAAAGAATATGGAAAGTGTAGAAGACTTTTTCCAAAATCAATTTGTAAGAGGAAAAAATATTTTATTGAGGTAACATAAAATCATCAGCGTCATTTATTGGGAGAGAAGATGGCATAGTAAGTTTTTGTTTTTGTTGTTTAAATTGCATTTCTAATTACATAAATGAATTCAACCTATTGAAAAAACTATGATGGAGCACTCAAATTATATAGATTTAGCTACTCAAATATGCAGATCCAATACTTTCTCATCTGATTTATGGTAAAATTAAACAGAAAAAATACCGAGTAAAAAGAAAAAACATAAAAAGTCTTCAAATAATCATACCCATGGAAGGAAGCTAGGTAAATCATTTTGTCTTAACATTGAGAAGCTGTATAAATAACTTGGTGGAAGGGAAGAAATGCATATCCTATAGAGAGTCAAAACTCACCCGAGTCACCTTCAAAACCATTTGTAGCAGAGACCAAAATGATGGATGGCCATTATTTCAAAGAAAATTTATTGCTTTATGTCTGAACGAATCCCTAAATTTTTATCCTAATGTGGCAAAGCAAAAAAAATAAAAATCAAGGAGCTCCAAAGAAAACTACGAATATTGCAAATGGAAATAGAGATTTTAAACAAATATTTTACTGTAAAAGAAGCTAAAAGAAACTTTGATGGAGGTAAAGTGACAACATATTTTATAAAAACAAACATAAGGAGGATTTCATTCATTCATAAACATTGTAAGTTTTTTTTTTTCAAATAATTCAATGTCAAAATTCTTATCATAGATGATGTTAAGAGCTAAATTTGACCAATGGGTTGATTTTTCATGGTTTTCTCAAAAGAAGATTCACCAATTTCTATTTTTTTTCTAATCACCCAAATTCCATAGAATAATCTTACTTTACCGTAAAATGGTGAAAATTTTATAGAAACTATATAAAATCTTTAGAATTTTGAATATTTTTACAAAACTATCACCAAACATTTTACATTTTGCATAAAAGACCAGTAAGATTAGCCCATGTTTCTACATTTTAATATAAATTTTCATCCTTAAAATTTTCTTTGATCTCTATCTACACTAAAAAATAAATAAATTCTCAACTTAACATAGAAAAATGAGAAAAATAATATCTCAAAATCCACATCGATGATTCCATGTGCTTCTCCAAGTTCCATTTTACATGGATAAAAAAATTTGTACCTCCTAAGCCACTAGAAATAAAACTAAAACCCGTGTCTTAAGTTCGAAGGGGATCTCAATATGTAATGAAGAAACGATAGTAGCTCGTCGTTCCATAGGCTTTCTCATATTTAGTAACCATCCCGTAATAGAAGTTAAAAAATCTGGTACCTCCTGAGCCTCTAAAAATAAAACTAAAACAATACCATAACATAACAATAAACAATACCATAACATGCATATGATCCATCTCTTAGAATGCCAATAAGATTTAAATATCCATATAATCAAATGAAGGTGTTATTTTAGAGGGTCCTTTTCATTCCTATAGATTTTGATTACCTGCTGCAACTAAAATAAGAGGACCTTTTTAGACGTCATCAATGTCAATAGCTTATTTACATTGATGCTCTCAATGTAAATAAGCTATATGGAAAACACAAAACTAAAAACTATATGGCAAACACAAAACTATATGGCAATTGGTGCTCTCAATGAGCACCATTACTTAGGATTTGATTGTTGTAGTATTAAAAGGGGCTTTCTACATTCCAATGTTCATTGTTCACTATGAAATTAAGAAGTGTTGTTTTAAAAGAAAAGTTTTAATGTTATTTAAAATAAATATTTTTATTGTTGTACTAAAAAGGGCTTTTTACATTCCATTGTTCATTATGAAATTATGAAATTAAAAAGGGCTTTTTACATTCCATTGTTCATTATGAAATTAAGAAGGGCTTTTTACATTCCATTGTTCTTTATGAAATTAAGAAGTGTTGTTTAAAAAAAAATGGTTTAATATTACTTAAAATAAATATTTTTAATATTGTTATTGTTAATTTTAATTAAAATATTTTATTATAAGTTAAAAAACTTGTATATCAATTTTTTATATATATTAAAATTATTAATTAAAAATTTAATTTAATTAATTAGAAAGAATGATTGTTATTTTTATCATTTAAATAATTTTTATCTAACTAATTAAAAATTGTAAAGCTAGTTTTAAAGTTGTAAAAAATTATATTAAGTTTTTAAAACCAGATAAAGAAAAAATACCAAATTTACATATAAGAAAAAATATTATAAGTATAAATATATGAATGATTATTAAAACTGCACTTCTTTATATTCAGATTTCAAATTAAATTAAATTAAATTAAATTAAATTAAATTACAATCAATTTATAAGCACGTTAAATAAGATCTATTGAATTTACTCTGGTTAAGCATTTCTTTGGAAGCATATATTATCGGAAATTATCTTCGAATATCCAATCTTGTGGCTATGCTATGGTATTGAGTATACCGTAGCCTTGATTAAAAACAAACATTCCTCAAATAGTGACGGTTTGATCATGGTAGTAGTGGTTTTATATGGACGGTTTGAACATTGTAATCGTGTAGTGACCGTCATTAATTTAAACTACCATGAATTAAAATGGAACAGTAAATTTTGAAATTCACTCAATTTTTGCATAATAAATCTGATATTACGATAAATAAAATTTATTAACAATTTCATTCTAAAGATTCATAACTAACCTTAAGCTGATGCTGCCTCCTTAGCTTGAATCTACTCTTCCGCAGCTTGCTCCTGAAGACACCCCAAAACCAGCCACCCTACCGACTAGTACGCCTAGCCCTAGGACATCAATGGACGTCCTAGCCCTCCGAGCCCAAAACCCCTCAGCCCCGGTGCACTGTAAATCCCACTGTCAACTAACTCTGCCAAAAACTCCCCGTTCTCCTCTCCATCCAATGCATGAAAAAAAATGAATCCCCTTCCTACTCCTTCTCCACCTCCCTTATCCCTCCTTCACCGCCCTCCCACATTCATTTCCCCCACCAAACACTTTTATTACTCTTATCCCCTTCGTAATTGCCTTATCCATCATTTATTCCTTATTTATTATCTTATCCTTTACTTAAATGTTCCTTTTTACGTATGGGTTACGTTATCCCCCTATGGGATACGTAACCCCCTTTAATCATTAC
>ML778287.1:0-20467 GCA_009831015.1 Picea engelmannii
GAAAAATGCCGAGATGCGAAACACCGAGGATGTCATAGTCACGGGTTAAAGGTCTTTGACCGTTTTTGCTTTGGACGAAGATTAAAACTGAGTTCGCATTCTCGAGACTCGGGACTTGTGAATTTGAGATATAAAATGTCCAACTTGTGAGATTATGAAATCTTAAAAACCTTAAGGAAAGACATGCTCGCAAAAAAGAAAAAACGGGTCCTTCGTAAGTGATAAAGCATTACTATTCTGGCAACTAAAGTTCTCTCAGAGTCTTATGATTTTTGGAAGGAAAGGAAAAGAAAAAACAGCTCTAGATCACAAGTATCAGATTTTTCCAAATTTGTGTAAGGTGAAAAAACAGGGGCGGCTCCAACAATTTGCATGCAACTTGACGTGAAAGGGAGTAGAAGGGTGTGTTAACGCTCTGTGTGGTGCATGAAATCTGATATAAGCAATAAGGGCATGTTAACAATCTGATTTGGTGTATTTGATCCACAAACAAACGAAAGAGAAGGATGTTTTCTCTCTGGGAGCGTTGGCACACATTACTGAGGAGCATTGGCATGCGTAGAAGGACCCCTAATTTTGGCATAGTTGAGACCTGCATAAAAGAGAAGGAACGTTGGCACAAAGTAATCATTTTTTTAGCCTAATTTTTTTAGAAATTCATTTTATGAAGTGTGAAGGCAAGCTATTTATTTGTAATTCACAAACCCTAAAATTTGCATTGTGATTTTATTTGTTGTTCAGTGGAAATTTATAGTCAAAATGATGAATGTAAATTGTAATTAGTAAGATTTAGTTGGAAAACAAATTATTTTGTAAAATTGTAAGGAAAAGACATCATTTTGTATAATTAAGTGTTGATTAGAGCACAATAAAGCTTAATCAATCACTTCTTGACGAGACTATATGTGGGTCAAAGCCAAGCCTCAATATATCTCTTTGTATGGTGTGTGGTGTATCATGTGCATAATCGTTTCTCCTTTTGTGGTTCATCACTTCATAATGCAACATAATTATCAATACGATGATATAAGGTGCTCATAAATACAATTAACGTGATATAAGTTGTTCATAAATACAATTAAGGTGATACAAGTTGTTTATAAATACAATTAAGGTGATACAAGGTGTTCATTAATACAATTAAGGTGATACAAGGTGTTCCACAAACAATCTTGTAAATATTCATTAATTATTGCATATTATTTGGTGTTATAAGGAGCATTCGGTGTTATAAGGTGCATTGAATATTTTTTTGGCATTGCCCTAGTGCACCTTTGAAAAACGTGATAGAACAAAGAGGAGGAGGGGGTTTCCCTAGTGCACCTCTGGAAATTTTCCTGAGTTGAGAGGAGGGGGGGTTGCCATAGCACACTTCTTGGAGAGAGAGAGAGAGGAGGGTGAAAAGAAACCCTAGCACATCCCTTACCTCCAGAAAAAAAAATACCAACACTAGTGCTGATACAGGTGGATATCGGTGGCCACCCACCTTTTCCAACTCGCTCAAAACAATTTTCTAGTAATTTTGGCAATTTAATATTTTTAGCAGTTTTTAACTTCCGGGACCATTTTGAGGGCCTAAATGAATGTTTTTCGGGATCATGCTTCTCAATGATAGCTGAAGGCTCTAATTGATCCCCTAAAATGAATATCCTCGACGATACCTTTCCAACGAGCTATCGTGCACCCCAAACGAAGATTGTATGCCAAAGTTACACCCTCAGGAAGTTGATACACCAAACTGCCCAAAACATGGTCCACAAAACTGTTGGATTTTTATCTTCCGGGGTTAGGGTTTTGGATTTTATTTATGATAAAAAGGCCTTTGCAGCCTCATTATAAAATCATCTTCTCATGGATGCGAGTAGCCATCACATCTCTTCTCAGAGATAAGCTGTCACCATTCTAACAAGTCTTTCTGCACTCTGTATTTTACAGTCTTTGTACATTTTCGCTCATTAATAGAAAATTGTGTATTATTGTATATCTGTGTTTATGGTTTCATCTCTGATACATTTCTGTTATAATATTGGATATCCGAGATATCTCTGTACATTTCTTTATTATATCTATGCTCTCATTTCGTGTTGAAAATAATCCGGATCAGTGGTATCAGAGCAAGCTGCTCTTGATCGTTTGTTTTTTCAATGCATGTCTCCGAAGAGGTCTGTGTATATCAAGTTGGGTCTTGAGCTTGTCTCTCTTGAATAAAATCGCTCTTGCATGCCCAAGAAACCCTCCATGATAGAAGAAAAGAAAAACGACGGAGCAGGCGATTCTATCAATCTTTTGCTTGAGCAAGCTCTCACGTGACAGAGGGACGAAATGATGGAGAATTTTTTCCACATCCTTCAATGCATGTCGATAGCAACAAACACATATTCATCAAAGAAACATTTTGGAAGCACCTATCCTTTCAAGGTACACGTTAATTTTTATATTCTTGTATTTGAAGGTCAGATAGATGTGGATGCCCTAGACAAATGGTTAAATCTACTAGAAGGTTATTTCTTTGTTCACCATTTTTTCGATAGGGAAAAAATCACCTTTTCACTCCTTAAATCTCTCCCCCATGCCAAACATTGGTGGGAAACTTACTGGGAGCAAGGATCCACATAAGAGTCTAGAATATATGGGGCCAATCCCACTTGAGATTTTTTTGTGGACACAGTAAAGGAAAAATATTACCCTGTTGGCAACTATGAGGACCTGTATATGAGATGGACCACACCGCGGCAAGAGGGGCCAAACAATTCTTGAGTTCACCAATACCTTCCATACCTTGCGCACCAAGCTAGGTATCAAAGACTCCGAACAACATTTGGTTTTGAAATATCGTGGGGCTCTACACAGATACATCCAAACTAAAATAGATTTTTTGGACATCTCATCACTCAATGTTGCTTATCGACATGGTGTTAAAATCGAGTAGAAATTTAAGCACCAGAACAAACTAGAGTTTGGTTCTGCAAATCCGCAACAACCAAAGTATGATAAAGACAACCCTAACAAACAATCTCCCAAAAACCAGTCCAAGCCACAGGAAAAGAAGGGTCATGGGAAGACGAAGAAGGACACTGGAAAATGGTGTGATTTCCATAAAATCCCCTAACACAACACCAATGAATGTCCCTCAAAACAGTCATTGGTGACTGAAATCAAAGACAAGGAGCCAAACCCTGATTCAGAATCTGATTCAAAAAATATTGATAGAAGACAGATCATCGACGCAGATGCCAATCCTATTGTCACGACCGCATCAATTCAAATAGAAGAACCAATAGATCCTGAAGAAAGGGAGCACCTTTTTCATTCACAAATGTGGGTGAAGGGGACCCCGCTGCATTTTATTATTGATAGCGAAAGCCAGAAGAACACCATCTCAGCATAGGTCATCAAACAGTTGGGGTTGTCGACAACACCACACCCACAACCATACAACATCAGGTGGCTTCACTAGGGACAAGATCTTTGTGTCAACCAACAGTGTCGATTGTCATACGACATCCAACCCTTCAAAGATGAGGTATTATGTGATGTTTCCCCGTTATATGTCTGTGATGTTCTCTTGGGTCAACCATATATGTGGAAGTGCCTTGCTATCTATGAGTCTCGAGCATGTAGTGTCATTGTTACTCTGGAGGGTCATCTCTATAGGATACTGGAGGTGGTTCCGACTGTTGTCCCACCTAAACAGTGTTGCAAGGTAGTATCTTATACTACAAAATTTAGCTTCTTCACAATCTGTTCAAAAGGTGAACAAAAGGATATTGCAACCACTACAGCCTTGGCCCAAGCACCTTCTATCCAACAGAAGTAGGTCGACAAGACTGCAGCAAAGCGCAAAGATTCATTTTTCCACAAAAATATCATGTAGCTAGACTGGTTAAAAAAGTCCAACCCTTCCAGCCATAGGTTTGTGAAAACCTTCAAAAAGCTAAGCACCACAACTTCTCCAACAAGGCAAACAACTCATCAAGATGCAGATTCAAAAAACTCTTTTCCCTCTCCCCCGGGCACTCAACGCAATGGAGACCATTTCTTCCTAAGGAGGGAGGATTGATCCAGGTGGATATCGGTGGCCACCCACCTTTTCCAACTCGCTCAAAACAATTTTCTGGCAATTTTGGCAATTTACTATTTTTAGCAGTTTTTAACTTCCAGGGCCATTTTGAGGGACGAAATACTTTTTTTTTTTCGAGATTTATCTTCTTAGTGATGGAAAAATGATCTTATTGATCCCCTAAAATGAATCTCCTCGATGATACCTTTCCAACGAGCTATTGTGCGCCCCAAACAGAGATCATATGCCAAAGTTATGCCCCCGGGAAGTTGATACACCAAACTACCCAAAACGGGGTCCACAAAACTGTTGGCTTTTCATCTTCCAGGATTAGGGTTTTGGATTTTATTTATGATAAAAAGGCCTTTGGAGCCTCATTGTAAAATTGTCTTCTCACGGATGTAAGTAGCCGTCACATCTCTTCTCAGAGATAAGCTGCCACCATTCTAGTGAGTCTTTCTGCACACTGTATTTTACAGTCTTTGTACATTTTCGCTCATTAATAGAAAATTGTGTATTATTTTATATGTGTTTATGGTTGCATATCTGATACATTTCTGTTATAATATTGGATATGTTATATATCTATGGACATTTCTTTATTATATCTTTGCTCTCATTTCATGCCGAAAATAATCTGGATCAAGTGCATCCCAAGAAAGGATCCGGGTTTGCTTGGATCTACCAATGAAATCTCTGACTAGTGGAGCAGAAGCACCTTGGACTGGTTCTCTGATTCCATTTGATATGCAATATTGCAGAGAAATCCCTAGAAAACATTCATAGAGAAAGACAAAACCAACACATGATATGAGCAAACAAATGAACCATTTGTTTTATTTAAAGGAATAGGAAGCCTTTATATAGAATAGGTTGAACATACAATGGTTCTGATCAAAAGTGGACCAATTCTAACTAACCAACTGCTAGAAAAGGTCCCAAACCCTAACATATATCTTAGTTGACCAGTTCTTGGTCCTCGTGAGTTGTTCCCAACCTCCCAATAAGAGATGTGCCCCATTTGGTCTTTGTGGTGAAGTGTGTTGCATTTGGAAGGAGGTGTGCCTTTCTGGTAGCATCCTATTGGCCTTCCTCAAGATGTATGCTCTCCTCCTTAGGGAGTGCATCTTCCAACCTGCCCATACGATGTTTTTATTTTTGGTGATATAAGGCATTTTTATTTTGACGTAATAAGGTGTTCATTTTGTTTTTTGGAGGTATAAGTTGCATGCTATTTCCTTTTTTTTTGTGATATAAGGTGTAATTGCACTTACAATTGAACAATGTCTAAAATCATTAGTCTTTTGAATGATTCTAAAAAATTAGAAGGTTCAAAGAACTATAAAGCACAGAGTCGGCACATTCAAGGTACTCTCATTTAAAAGGAGGAAAGGAATTTGTAATTAACAACCTACAAAACCAACTGGTGTTGTTCCATTAGCAAGATGGGATTTGAAATATGAAAATGCCTTATCACTAATTCAAAGTATTTTTTTTGATGAAGTCTTTGTGCACATTAAAAATTGTAGTGATTCTTGGTCAACTTGGACTTAAAGATTTGTTTGATTCGCAAATTGAAGCTAAAAGAGTCAATCTTCAATTAAAGTTATTGCAACAAAAGTTAGTTGTTAGGGGAGATGTAATGGAATATATTTCAAGACTCATAGATATTACTCAAGATATTTCAAAGACATGTTTTGCTAAAATTGAAGATAGCTTGATGGTTACAATTTTGATCTCGGTTTTGCTAGAATCATACAAGAATTTCTTGGAAACATTGCAGATTATTGATAAGTTGGAAAAAAATAACTCTTGATAAACTTAGTGAGCTACTAGCTATTCGTGATAAAAAATTTTAGTAAGAAACAACAATAAGGAGATGATGTTTTGGTTGCAAGCACAAGCAAGAGCACTACGAAAAAAGGTGTTTCTTTATCAAAGTAAGTGAGCATAAAGAAAATGAACATCAATATAATACATATAAGTATTCAAATTGAGGTCATGGTCAAGGTCGAGGAAGAGGATGAGGCAGAGGCAGAGACAAAGGTAAGATTTCTTGGACTAAGAAACATTCCAAAGAAGAAGAATAACACCAATCACAATTAACTGGAAGTGGAAGAGGTAAGAAAACACTAACTTGTTTTTGTTGTAATAAGATTGGAAATTACTCCTCAGATTGTTGCATTCCTTATGAGAAGTTAGCTAAACATAAAGAATATTCTTCGACAAAATATGCAAATACACATGACAATGAGAATTATGAATGTGTTTTTACAACGCTCCAACAAACAGAAACAACAAACAAAGTTCAAACAACTTACTCTTTCAGAAATGATTTTAAGGATGCTTAGATCATGGATACAGGTGAAAATCAACATATGCCATACAGGAAAGAACTCCTTTGGACTTATCAAGATTGTAATTTGAGTTCAATATTTCTAGCAGATGACACTAATCACATACCACAGGGAAAAGGTTCAGTAAAGGTGTTTTTACTAGGAATTGGGGAAAGTATAATCTCAAATGTTTGGTATGTTCCCTGTTTTAAAAAGACTTTGTTGTCTTTGATTTTGATCCGCCAGTCAAAGAATCAAATAGTAATTGAATATGGAGTTATTAAAATCACAATCAAGGACAATTATAAAACATTGATGACAGGTTATGAAGGTGGAAAACTTCTTATAATGAAAGGCATAATCACTCTAAGAATGTAGGATTTTGTAAGATTAGTAGAGACGAGCATTACACCCATTCGATTATGACATGTTTTCTTTGGACACTTGAATGTTGATAGTCTTATTCAGCTTCAACAACAAGGAATGGTAAAAGGAATGGCCACATTTCAGAAGGAAAATGCAAGATGCCAAGCTTGCATTTATGGAATTAAGAGAAGGTTACAATTTCCCACAAGTACTTAGAGGGAAACTAGGAGGTTACAACTTGTTCACGGTTATATTTGTGGACCTTTGAACACTTCAATTGGGGGAAGAAAGTATTTTTTACTATTTATTTATGACTTCAACAAGATGATTTCGGTATATTTTTTAAGAGAAAATTAGAGGCATTTAGATAGTCTCATTCATTTCATAATTTGGTTGAAACTGCAACTGGTGAGAAAATTGCCACTTTGTGTATAGATAATGAAGGTGAATTCCATGTATAATGTCAGGAAAAATTTATTAGGAGGCAATTGAATACGTCCTTTACTCCACAACAAAATGGAGTAATTGAACGAGAATCAAACATTATTGGGGATGGCTAGAGAGATGTTGTTCTTCAAAGGCTTAAGTTCAAGTTATTGGGATAATGTTGTACATACAACAGTCTACTTGAGAAATCAGTCTCCTCCTTCATCCTTAGACATAATTACTCCTTATGAAGCATGGTATGGATTCAAGCCCATGATTAAACATCTTAGAGTTTTTGGATCAATTTTTTATGCACTTATTCCAAAATAAAAATGAACAGAGTTATATATTCCAAGAGTATGAGATGCATTCTAGTTGGGTATTCAAGACAAAAAAAAGGGTTATTGACTTTTATTAGGAATGAAATTTGTTTTCAACAAGGATGTTGTTTTTGATGAAACATAAATTCTAAGTGCAGAAGAAATTGAGAAACAACTTAGTCAATTAGAGCAAAAGTGACTAAGGAACAACAAAAGTTACAATCCATAAATAAATCAAAGGATGATCAATGTTTTGAAACAATTTGTACATCAGACGAATAGGTGGAAAGTGAAGAATCAAAAAACTCTTTACAAGTTAACTTAGAATATTCAAATCAAGTTAACATTGATAATAATTCTTTGGATGGTACCTTATCGCCACCTCAAGTTGCACACAAAACGCCAAAGTGGGAAACTCAAGAACTTAAGGAAGTTAGGTATGATGAAAAACATAAAACATGTACAAGGAGTCAACATAAATTTGGGTTCTCTTAATTATGATATTACTTCTATTGATCCATCCACTTTTGCAGAGGTAGTAGAATATGAAGAATGGAGGAATCCAATGCAAAGTGAATGTGATGCATTAATTAAAAATCAGACTTAGAAAATTGTTGAGTGTCCAAAGGATGTAAAATCCATTGGTTGTAAGTGGGTTTACAAGATAAAATATAAGGAAAATGGTGAATTTGATAATTACAAGGCTAGATTGGTCGCGAAGGGGTTTGCTCAGAGAGGTCTTGATTACAAAGAAACCTTTGCACCAACAACCAAGTGGAACACTATCAGGGTTGTGTTAGCTTTGGTTGCACAAAATGGATGGAAAGTGCAACAAATGGATGTGAAAAGTGTATTTATGAATGGTGATCTAAAGGACGATGTATAAATGACTCAACTCCTAGGTTTTTAAGTTTCAGGACAAAAAAAGAAAGTTTGTAAATTGGTTAAGGCATTGTATGGGTTAACATAAGCACCTAGAGCTTGGTACGTTAAAATGGATGCCTATCTATAGAAAGTTGGTTTTCTTCGAAGTGAGTGAGATGACACTTTGTATATTTGAGTCCAAGACAAAAATTTGATAATTTTGGTAATGTATGTTGATGATTTGCTCATAAAAAGGTAATAACAATGATCATATTTCTCAGGTAAAGAAAGAACTTCTAATAATTTTTGAAATGACATATCTATGATTACTTCACTATTATCTTGGAGTTGAAGTAATGCAGTAAGAAACAAAAAAAAATATTTCCCAAACTAAGTATGTTTCTGAATTATTGAAGAATTTTGGAATGGAGGATTGCAAATCAACCATTACCCCCATGGAGAAAAACTTAAAACTTTCTAAGTTTGAAGGGGGGGGGGGACTTGTCAGCAGTACATGTTAGGTTGTTTCACGCTTGCACATGTCCTTCCTAAAACTAGGGAGTTTATACCCAGGGTTTGTCCAGAGTTGACCAATAAAAACTCTAAAGCATTGGCATATCAATCTTTGGTCAAGGCTAAAGAAGGTCTCACCCAAGACGGAATGAGGATCATAGAGACCATTTGGTTTTGTGACAAGGATGAAGGACTAACTACACATGGATCCATCCATGATAACGTTCATACACTCCATTAAAAACAACTTACTATTATCAATATGTAAAACAACACACACAAGTATCCAAATAACACATGATGATACACGATAGATCAGAATTGATTGAGCTTTATTACTCCTTCCATTCCATTGAACATAAGGATGCATTAAGAAAATTGTATTCAATAGCAATAGAGTCTCATGTCCTCTTTATACAATTTCCCAGAATTACAACATATTGTGTCATGTGTATCCTTTTAGACCTCAGAGGTGTTAGCACTCTATAAATTTGTTCAACTGATAAAAAAACGACAAAGGTAATTGTTTCAACCAAGTTTAGAACTGGGTAATAGCATGCTCAGCTCAGAGAGGGCTCTCTTGTGTCACTTGGTGTTTCTTTGTAAATCAATAGCTAGATTCAATTTGTTTTTTGGGGGGTTTTTATATATTTTTTGGCGAGGAAGGGGAGGGACACTTAGGGCTGTGGAGTCAAAATTATGAAAATGAATGAACACACTGACTGGCCAGTAGAACTCTCCATAGGAGAAAGGCTAAATAAGGTGATGAATCTGAGTTATAAATTGAAATTTGTAGGGCGTAAGAAGAAAAAGAAAACAAGTAACTACATCATAGCATTAATAAAATGAATTATGAATTAGTTATGAAGAAAATCACACAGTTTAAATTGCTTAAGCCAAGAGTATCACAGGATGAATTCTGGGCCTTTAAACTATCTAATTTAAACATCAGACAATGTAAATGGAATCAGAAACACAAGAAATACATACAAAGAGAGGAGACAAAACTCATATCACCGCCATTAGAATCTTTTCATAGAGACTTGAAAAGCTTCTGCATATGTATTCAATTCAGCTTTAGAAAATTACAATAAAGTTCAAAACAACCAGAATTGTGCCCTTGCACTTCTGCCAACATTAATACATTTGGAACTTCTAATATTTATACAATTCGAGTTCCTTCAATTAGAAATCGTTTACAATAGCTTAACTGAAACGTTTTAGCTTCTAAAACAGATTACAATAATTTCAAATGACAATATCAATATGATAACCGATTACAATGATTAATAAAAAACGCTTCATAAACCAATGACCGATCCTTCTGACTCTTCAGCTTCGGTATTTTCCATCTGTCATGTTTTGGTTCTCTGTTGGATATGTTGTTCTAGTGACACTTGGGCATTAGTTTTTGGTTCCTGGAAGACTACACTTTGTTTTTCCTAGCTGCACTATCTCTTTCCACTACAAGTCAGAAGGGATCTCGTATTCCATCATTTCTCTGATTAGGATCTCTAGGTCAATGCAAGAGGCATACGTCATGGCTGGAAGTTCAATATTTACTATCTTGAACTGATTCAAGATCGCAAAATATGTGGTCAAACATTCTACTAGGGTGGCTCCTTTCAAGTTTTCCTCTAGGATTTCAAACTTGGAGTGATCCATTCTACATTGGGCGAGGTGAGAGTTGTATTCCTCCCGATCATACAATTTCCCTTTGCCATCCCAAAATGGTGGGAGGCCTTTGATGAACAACTCTTCAAACATATCCTTGAATTCCTGTATACTCTGCTCCATCTGTATGGCCTTGGTTTGGACTGATTTTCGCAGGTTATGCTTGGAAATGACTCTCCTGGCCTAGATGATCAATGTGGTCGTGTATTTGATCCCAATGGTCTGAAGTTCTGCAGCGGGGATGGAATTCAACAGGTTTATAGCATTTTGGGCCCACTCTGAGGGTTTCTTCGCTAGGGTCTCATTTACAAAAATGCACCTTCTTTTGGATGTGATGGGCATGTTATCTTTGTCATTGATGAAGTTCAAGTACACCCTGAACTTGGAAAATTCAGCATCAATAGAATCCTAGATGATGTGTTTGGCTGCTTGCAACAATCATTTACCTCTCAATCTTGTCTTCAGCTTGTTTACTTTTTCCTGCAAAGCTTGATTTTCCTTATGAATCTAAGCCACCCTCTCATATTTTGCTTTCATTTCCTATTTTAATTTCTCTATATCTCCCTTTAGACCTTTGATCTCTCCCACCTTCAGGCTAACTTGGGACATAGACTAAACCATTCCTTCAGTGCTTGGCCCATATTTTGCAGTAGAGGGTACAACAACAACCATGTTTGGTTCTTCTGTCTTCCCTTGTGACCAATTCACTTTTTCTTGCTGAAGATGCAATACCTTTGCCTTGTAATTCAATGCTTCTTGTCGAAATGTCTCCTTCTCTTGTTCTAGAGAAACCAGTTATGTTGTTTGTGGATTCTCTGTGGCAGAAATATGCAGTTTTTTCTTTAATATTTGAATCAACTTGTCTTTTTCTTCTAAGTAGGATTTCACTCCCTGAGGGCCTTCACATTCTAGCCTCTTGACCTGATTTTTCCAAGCTTTGTTGGAAGATTTCTCTTGCCTCAACTGCCCTTCCAACTTAAGTACATAAGTTGAAAGCTTTGAATTCTTCAGGCTTAGACCCAAGTAATATGAATACAACATGTCACTTTTATTCCTGTGGAATTTTACTTTGACATGAGCATTGATGGTCTCATATTTCATCTTGATTTCAGATACTTTATCCTCATCTGCAACTGCTATATTGAATTTTTTCTTCTCTACACCTCTCACTGTGAACAGAGAAGACTTATGTTGAGACAATATATTTTCTACTTCAGGGATTAACTCCCTCATTTCATTCATAACCAAGTTTACCTTCACAACATATTGCTTTCCAAATCCTCTTTAGATTGGTAGAATTCTCCAGCTGCCTCATCAAAGATGTTATTTTTGTTGTTAGAAGTTCTTGAGTTGCCTTCACTTTGGATCTTGCTCCCTTTCCCAACTTCTACATTGTTGATGCCACTCTCCACAATATCCATATTTACCTGATCTTTAGGCTCCTCATCCTCTATATATACTATCTATGTGGATTGTGTGATCTTCATCTTTTTAGGGACAATTTGCTGACTATTGATGTCTAGGGCCTCTGAACTGCTCCTTTTTCTATAAACAATTACCTTGGGGATTTTAACTATCATATTCTAAAGAGTTTTTTGTATTGAAGTCTATTGCAAGTCTACCTCCACTTGTTGTGTTTGAGCTAGCTATGATATTGTTTCCATATCAGCACAGACATTTAAATTCACCAACTTATCAAAACCCTCAACATGTTCATGCTCATAGGGGGCCTGCTTGTTCACTAGTCTTCTCTTGGATATGATCTAATGTGGATCATATGTTCTTCCATGTAGCTGTGAAAAACTAAAATCCTTGAGCTTGTCCTGGATTTGAGATAAGTATGATCTAGTTTTTACAATGAAGGTTCCAATGATGAAAGGGAATTTTAGGTTGGATGCTTTGTGTAGTTTCAGGAAGTGCTCTGTCTCTGCTATAATTATTTGCCTGATGAATTCAAGGGAAAATACTCCGGGTGTCAGAAATATAGGCAACATATAGTGGGATTCATGACAACCATACACCCATATTTTTTTTGAATGCATGAACAACACCTAGTCCCCCACTCTGTTTTTTGGATTTGGATGCAAATAAATCTTCATGTCATCCAGGACTCTTGGCAGGCTAGTGTTGAAAATAAGGTTGTAAACCCTGGACATGATCTTGTTGATAAAGATGAGAATTTTGATTCTTTTTCATTCATTTGATATGAATGTTTCTTCAGGGAACTCTCTCTTGTTTGTCTCCAGGAAAATCTTCAGCAAGTATGTGCAATATCTGAAATGTCGTAGTGACTGAAAATTCACTAGTTGCTTGTGGATATTATCATCTATGAATCTATCAAAATTGATGCGAACTGACTGACTGGAATCTGACTGGAAAAATGATAACAAAAAACCTAACATGACCTTGACCACATACTTCTCACTATCTAGACCTAAAATCTGACTCAGTATGGAACACACCCACTAGACTTCAATGACCATGATGTTTACACTCAATGACAGGGACATACTTTAAGAAATATGCTCTGGTTTAAAAATCGTTTGCAAAAATAGGCTTTTGACTTCGGAGAGACATTCCCTGTAAATTTTAATTGGCCTTTCTTCTTCAAATGGTTTAGACACTGTAGAGGGGGACTCTGGTACGTCAAAAGGGTATCGAATTGATGGGATATCTACTCTACACGAGACATCATATGCTAGTTTATTTAAGATGACTTTCTGTTCCTGTAAGTATTTCTTTGTGCACCAACCTACAAATTTCGGAAAAGGGAATGTGACCTCGACGCATAAGGGATTATGGAGGCCTAGACTTCTTCGAGAAAGGGTATGTGTTTCCCTACATTATCTAACAGATTATCTCTAGACACGGAGATGGGAAAGATGGTTAATTCAGTGTCAAACACATTTGAATCTATGTCAATTAGGGCTTCTTTGTTTGATGTGAGATCTTGTTTTTCTACTGACATAATGACAAGGTCCATGGAGGCGATGAAAAATACTTGTGAATGAGCATAAAACGCTTGATTTTGGTGCACTGTTGAGATTCAGTTCGAATGGAGAGGTTGTGCCAACTTCCAACGTTCCAGTGATTTGAAAAATGATAAAATAATGATTAGCGCGTCCTTTTATATACTTTTTTATTTTGGTGGCAAGGCAAAGCGGTTTGGGGAAAACTACTTATTGCCTCGAAATGCACCCTGTGGTGCCACGTGGTCCGGACCTGAAACCACAGTTTTATTTTTGATCCGCTTTCAGGAAATATACTCTATGCAAGTTCTCTGCCCGAAATGATACCTGACCATTGATCTGTACCTCCCGTGATCTATGACTCATTGGGTCCCATCAACTCTGCACTTCCACTATACTTAGCTTCCTTCCTCTATATCTGGCCCCGTTCTCCATTTTATCACGCCTCTACATCAGTTTAGCATCTCGCTAAATTTTAAAGATTATCTTTCTCGCAAAATTTTGTTATGGTGATAACATTCGCTCCAACTGGGGATGTTATCCTCCTTGTGAGGTAGAAAATAATGGTAGACCAAGTGCCTACCCATTGGGCTATGATTTATTCCTACAACTAAATTTGCTAATCTTTTATTCGGAAAATTCAAATTCTACTCAACACAACTTGGGGCCTTCACCTCGGGCTTCAACTTTGCTGATTTAATTTCAACTGCTTTAACTGAAAAACAAAATGGTTATGTACAATGAATGGAAAGGGTGATGATTGTTTTAAATGATATAATGTTTGAGGAACCTGCAAGTCACAGGTCCTCCTCCAACGACATCTCCATTACTTTCATGTATCAGATAGGCGTTATTTACATGGTACGCCACAATTTTGAAAGGTCCCAGCCATAGATGGTCAAATTTTCCATGCATTCCCTTGTCTTCATTTCTGGCATCCCATCTCAATACTAAGTCGCCCACTTTGAAATTGTCCTCTTTGGTATTCCTGTCAAAATATTTTTTAATATTTTCTTAGTGCAACTGAGCATTGTTGAAGGCCCTTTCTCTTGTTTGTTGGATATTTATCAGTTCATATGTTCTCCTTTGAGTGGCATCTATTTCAACATCTTTCTCCTATAACAACCTCATCATTGGCAACCCTAATGCAGTAGGAAAAATTTCTTTTGTGCCATAAACAATCTGGAAGGGGGATGTAGCAATAGATATTTTTGGAGTGATCCTGTCAGCCCATAGTGCATGGATGAGCTTTTTGTGCTAAGATTTTTTGTTATCTTGCAATAATTTTTTGATAATTGTGGTTAAGATCTTATTTGATGATTCAACCAAACCATTACCTTTAGGGTAATAATAAGTAGAGTGTCCAAGAGTTATGTTGTATTCACTACAAAATTTCTCCATATTTTTGGATTTAAATGATGTTGCAAGGTCTATAATGATTTTCTTTGGACACCCAAACCTGGAAAAAATATTGTCTTCCAAAAACTGAATGATAGCAGCATATGTGGCTTGCCTGGTGGGAATTGCCTCAATCCACTTAGTGAAGTAATCTGTGGCTATCAGAATCCACTTGTGTTGAACTGAGGACTGTGGATGGATTTCTCCTATGAAATCAAGGCCCCATTGTTTGAAAGGTGCTTCAACAGAGATGGGTTTCAATGGTAAAGGCTGCAATTTTATTTTCCCATCAAAAATTTGGCATTCATGACAACTTGAAACCTCTTTGTAGACATCAGAAAAGATGCTTGGCCAATAGAACCCAACCCTCAATATCTTGTGCACAATAGTTTTCCAATAATGATGTCCTCCACATTCACCCTTATGGAATTCTCTGATGGTCCTCTCTACCTCTTCCTCTAGAAAAAAACTCAACAAGATTCCCCCTAAGTCCTTCCAATATAGAGATTGATTTACCATACAAAACTTTGTTTCTTTCATGTTTAAGAACCCGACCTTGGTTTTAATCAATTCAAGAGGGGCCTAAAAATTTCTCAACACATAGATGATATATGCATACCATGGGGAGTCAAGGAATTTTTTAAATACCAGAGGGATTTCTTCTTCTCATGAATCTGTAGACAAATCAGTAATGAAATTAATTCCCAGAAGTTCACAATTTGACTGAGCCATCAACTTTTCAAGTCCTTGTCCTTTGATCAACTTTTTAGGCTTGATCTCCAGGTCATATTCCAATAACACAACTATCCACTTGCCCCTCTTTCCTCTAGGATCTGGTTGAGTTAAGATGTCATTCACAACACTATTGGGTACATAAGCTACAATGTGGGAATGTAAGATATAAACTCTAAACTCCTTTAGGTCCTTAACCAATGCATAAGCTTGCTTTTCCATGATATCATATTTCAAAGGAGAGTCTCTCAATGTTTTGGTGAAATAGGCTATAGGTTTCTCAAAGTTTTGTTCATCTTTCTATAATAGGTTACTGGAAATAGAATGATCCGAGGAAAAAGAAAACAATATGAATTCCTTTTCAAAATTGGGACTAGCCAACATTGGGGCTTTGGTCAATGCAACCACTTTGACATATTTAAAATATTTCCTGGCTTGAGGAGTCCACTTTATCTCATTTCCTTTCTTGAGCATGTTAGTGATATGCTTTATGATTTCAGCTAGGTTAGGAATGAATCTTCTCAAAAAATTTACTTTCCCCAAGAAAGATTGTACCTCCTTTTTGCTTCTAGGCGTGCCAATTTTCAGGATTCCTTCAACCCTGCTAGGATCTATCTTTATTCCCTCCTTTGATGTAATGTGACCAAGCAACTTCCCTTCTTCAATGCAAAAATTCGACTTCTTGGGGTTCAATGAAATGCCAAAATTTCTACATTTCTGAAAATTACTTCTGAGATGCTTGAGATGTTCTTTATTAGAAATTGAATACACAGTGATGTCATCTAAGTAAATAACAATGAATTTGTCCTTTTCATCAACAAAATCTATGTCCATATCTCTTTGAAATATGGCTCCTGCATTCATGAGCTCGAATGGCATCTTGGCATACATAAAAGTGCCCCATGGTGTTGTGAAGGTTATTTTTTCCTGCTCATCAGGGTGTAACATGATCTGGTTATACCCAGAGAAACCATCTAGCATTGATATCTTTTGAGAACCAACCACTTTCTGCAATATTTGATCCATCTTAGGCAATGGGTAATTATCCTTGAGAGATACTTTGTTTAGATTTCTGAAATCCACACATAACCTGATCTCCCCAATCTTCTTTCTGACAGGCACCAGATTCGCCACCCACTTAGAAAATCTTAGGGATACTATAATATTGTCTTCAAATAGTTTCTTTATCTCTTTTTCAATTAAGGGCAACAAAAAAGTATTAATTCTCCTTAATTTCTGTTTGAAAGGCTTGTGACCTTCTTTGAGTGGAATCACTTGCTGGATTACCTTGGTATCATAAACTTTCAGGTATTCATAACTCCAGGAAAAAACATCAGGGAATTCTTTCATCAAATTGATATATATTTGCTTGACTTCAGGGCTAAGTGTTTTGGATAGTTTGATGATTTTTGGATCTTCCTAAGTTCCGATGTTACAATCTTGTACATCTTCCTCACTTGCATTCATTTTAGGGCTCTTGGCCACATCATTGTTGTCAAGAAGTTTCTCCAACCGTACCAGGCCTTTGGGGATGATATTATTCTTCAGTTGCATTATGTTCTTCCCAGCAATCTGATTTTTAAAGTAGCCATCATTTGCAAACACACCTGCATCTTCCTCGTCATCACAATACTCTTCATTAATGTTCAAATTCTCAAATTCATTCTCCATCTTGAGGGAACTTTCTATTTGTTTGTCATCTTAAAAAACCTACCAGTAATTAATATTATCTGGTAATGTTGGCATGTGCTTGACCTCAATCTCATATTTTCTATTAGGGAAAATTGGAATTTTGAATATTGAAGCTGAAGTAGCCAAGGCATCAACAATATGATTCAACCCTCTTGGAATCACTGAAATATTATACTCCGGAAATTGCTCAAGAAGATCAAGCACTATATTTCTATATGTACTTAGTCTGGGATGTTTTTCCTGGTATGTACCCTTTATCTGATTGATAATTAGCTCAGAATATCCATGTACATCTATTCTTTTAGCACCCAATTCCTTCAAAGCCTTCAATCCCAACACTAATGCTTCATATTCAGCCATGTTATTCGTGCAATAAAAGGTGAGCTTGTAAGAACATAGTTTTGAATTTCCTTTGGGGTAATTGATCCACACACCAACCCCTGCTCCTTCTCTGTTGACAGCTCCATCGAAACGCATATTCCACATATGATTTTCTTCATCACTTTGTTGCTCTAAACTTTCCTCATTTTGTTGATCAGAT
The DNA here is from genome assembly GCA_009831015.1 of Picea engelmannii. Lineage (NCBI taxonomy): Eukaryota > Viridiplantae > Streptophyta > Pinopsida > Pinales > Pinaceae > Picea > Picea engelmannii. Next base: position 17,892 of record ML778287.1, read on the forward strand.
TGATCTTTGGTATCCATGTCAATCTCTGGCCTTTCCTCTTCCAAACACAAATCATTGAAGAAAATGGAAGAACCCGACTCAGTCTCCATAAAGTAGATGGGATGGTTATTTGGATGGGTCTTGTTATTGGCCATATATTTAAGCAATACTTCTCTGTACAAATTCTTGTATTGACCAAACACAAGGATAGTGGCATATGACATGTCCATATGAAAAGTTCATTTCAACTTTGAAGCACATGACCTAGATAACAACATGCCAAACTTGGGAGGAATATCAGCCACCACTACATACATCACCATGTTCTTTGCTGGAATTTGAGATAAAGAAACCACCAAATATTTGATTATGCCTAGGCATTTCACCTTTCTTGAATCAAAGGAAAACAAATCTTTGTAAGGCCTTGTGATGTCCATGCCTAATTGATCCATGACCACCTTGGGAATCAAGTTGTGGGATGCTCCTAAATCCAACATAGCATTGTGCAGAGTCATTTCATGAATCTTCAAATTGACATAGAAAGGTAGAAATTCATCAGAATCACCACTTTCCTCCACACATGGGCCAAACAAGATGGCATGATGATCATCTTGTATGTTCAAAGTGTCAGAAGTTTGTTCCATCTTGAGCATCTTGATAATCTGATTTCTTTATTCAATTTTCTTTATCAACTCATTGAAAGGTACAAAGATTTTAATGTTGGCCATTTCACTTTTGAAATTAACGGAAGATGAGGTCTTCTCTACCTCCTTGTTGACTATTGTTGGCAATTTCAGTTAACAGAAAGCAAATCAGCGTATACTTGTCATTGATGGCAAGTACAGTTGTGGTTGCAGTGATGACAATAGCAATGAATAGCAGCACAACAATAATCGGGAGGAGAAGAGTCAGTGACCGTAGGATCTCATTCAAATTTCCTGAAAGAACGAGGGTCGTCAGATCTGTAGAAGTTGCGAGAGAGATAATCCATCGAAGAATCGAGGATCGGGACTTTGAAATGTCCAGTTCACTCGACAACGAAAACCCCAAAATCGCGATATGTGATTTCGCGATTTGATCGCAGCCGTTAAAGCAAGCTTGAGATATGGACCGTTGATTTTTCTCATCGAAGAATCGGGAATCGGAGTTTCACGAGTCTCGTGAACAATGACAATGAAAACCCCGAAATCACGATAGGCGATTTCGCGATGTAATCACAGCCATTGGATAAGGACTGCATCTGGACCGTTGAATCTCTGCATGGAGTGCAAGTACAGTTATGGTTGTGGAGATGACTCAGTGACCGTTAGATCCAAGCGCAAGACCCGATCATCGTTGGATCAAAGATAACCTGCACGCCCTTTAAAGTACAAGGAGAAGTGGGAGTAATTGCGATGTGCAAAATCGCGAGATCTAATCTGAGCCGTCGAGCTAGAAGTGATCTGAACTGTTGATCCAACTCACGATAGCAGACCATGTCAGCAAGGGACACGTGGCACAACCAGGGAATGACAGGTGGCAGGCAGATTCAACACTTCAGGCACATGTAAGTCACGAATCAAAGTGACACGTGGCAGGATCTAACACGTGTCAAACCACGTGTGACGTCAGCAGAGGTATCGGTGATCGGGACTTTGAAATGACAAAGTCACTTGATATCGAAAGTCTCGAAATCCCGAAGGGATCCGGACCGTCCATCTGAGGGACAGGTGTCGAAGATCAAGGTGCTGTCGGCATTTTGTTCATCGGGAAATCGGGGATCCCGTTGACAAGAGTTTTGTGCAATTCAGAATCGCGATCCGCGAAACCCCGATGAGTGGGGGCCAGATGTCAGCACAACAGTGAAGGAGGACAGTGGCGTAGTGGAGTCCAGCTGTCAGAGATAAGGATGTGGTCATGGAGTGATGGTCACGTTGACCGAGAGCTAAGCTTAGGAGGGCTAGCGTATGAAAGGAGCCATAGGGAATCGGAGAATCGCGAGTCCGGAGGACTTGTGAATTTTGACATCGCAAATGCCGAAATCGCGATGAGTGAAATCCCGATTAGATCTGGACCGTTGGGTCAAGTATTGATCGGAGGGCTGTTGTACTTCCTCACTATTCACGCTTCAGTTATGAATCAGTTAAGAGAAACAGACTGATGATGACAAAGGAGTTAGCGTTTCATTTGCCAAGACAGATGTCCTTGTATTACCAATTGGAAGGGGAAGTGGAATCGTCAAGGTAGCTTGTATAAAAGAAAATGAGCGAGACTGAACCTGGTTGGTCGTTCTGAATGAAAAATGAGTAAACAGTAAGAAAAAGGAGATGAGCAGAGGCATAGCAAGAAATGAAGGAACTGTGCAGAGCGATAACAGAAGAAGAGAAACATGATAGACAGAACAGAAGCATAGCAGAATGACATAAAATATGATACAAAGCAGACTTGTTGAATAAGAGAAGAGTAGCAGAACAGTGAACAGAAGACCAGAATTATAGATTAAAGAAAGACTGGTAAGAACTGATTTATCTGTAAAGTTGAATGTGTATTTAACCATTAATATTTTAGGGAGGTAGGGAGGTGCTCGGGAGGACTGTAGTCCTCAGAAGTTCAAGTGG
>ML778287.1:29353-42154 GCA_009831015.1 Picea engelmannii
TTTCCTCGTGAAAATCTGTCTCTGTGTGTTTCATGTGTGACTGATGGTCTTTACTCTTACTGTTCATATGCTGTGTATTGTTGATGACCACATGAAGAAAGATTAATAATGTTTTAACAGACTTAAAATTGTTTAAGCTTATATACAACTGATTCACCCCCCCCTCTCAGTTGTTTTAGTATTTCCAACAACTATCTCTTTTCTTGTTTCAGGCATTTTCTTTGGGGGCTCTTCTTTCTTCTTTCCTTTGTCCACAACATCTTTTGCAACAGAGTCCTTTTGGGGATGACTTAAATAAGGTATGTTATTCTGATCTTCTTTGGTAGTATTTCCCTTTGGAGGATTCCCATTTGGAGGGTTTGTAGGCTCTTTCTAATTTTGAAGATTATATTGTCTCTGGAATTGCATGATGGCATTCTGCAACCCTGCTTGGTAATCTTCCTTTTCTATTGATAACCTTTCCTCCTCATATTGCATGAAGATTTCATTTGCATCCATGAACTAGTCATGTTCTTCTTTTGTCAAAAACAATTATGTTTCATTATCATCACAAGAATTCATGTTGTCTTTGAAATTTCCATCATAATTGTCATTCACATAATTATTTTGAAAAGGAGGCCTTATTTGATGGTGCCCCTGATTTCCTTGATTCCCTTGATTTCTATGATCTCTTTGTTTGATTTGTGGGATTGTTGGTCTTCTTTGATTTCTGGGTGGACCATCAGCTTGTTCTCTGGTATTAGGCTTATTATCTAAGGCCATTATCTCCATCATTTTCTGCATAGTTTTCATCATCATTTCAAAGTTTTCTTCTGATGTTTGTGAGGTTGAAGGATGTGCATTATATTGAGATTTGTTAATGTCCCTATGAGAGTTAGAATTGATCTTTCCTAAAGCCATTAGATTTACCTCAACTTATATTGCATCAATCATCATATCATCTAATGAAGAAGATCTTCATTCCCTTAATAACAAAGCAAAGTCACTTTCAAAGGAATCAACATATCTGAGTTGAGAAACTTTAGGGGGGGGGGATTTTACCTCAGTAGGAATCAAATTATAGACCTTTACAAATATAGCTGAAAACTCATGCACTATTTCGTTAGGTGATCTCCTCATGTTGTTATACTGAGTTAACAACTGAAGGGGATTTTTCTTGTCGCCCCATTTTGCAAGAAAACTGGCTTCAAAGGCCTCAAAATTTATGGTACTAGTTGTTGGGAGAGATATGAACCACTTCCTCACTTCTCCTACAAGAATTTGTGCAAACAACCTCATTTTTCCATATTCAAAATATACTTCTTCCAATTCTATAAAATCATTGAACCAATCTAGATGTTTCTCGGCTGACACACTGCCTTCAACGTCATATAGTTTGATCCTTAGATTATACTCCCGAGGAAAATCATGTAACTGAGAAAGAAGTACAAGAGGGGAAAATATAGCTGCCATGGCTATTGTGAGGGGTTGGAGTGGCTATTGGTTTTGAGTATGAATCACTATAGACTTCACAGATGTAGCTAAAATCAATTATTTGAACCTTTTTCTCGTCGAAGATAGTTTCGCTCAAACAAGACTTTGATTTGGTTCTGAATAGAGTTTTCTAAAATTTAACATCAAACTCAAGATATTCAATGCTTGTTACTCCATATTTGGGCAAGGATAAATACCTTTCCAAACACAAGACTAGTCTTATCAGATTTTATTTTCTTTTATGTACAATCTTCTCAGGATTAAACATAGGAATTGTAGCTTCTGGGTCTCTATTTCTCCTAGTGTGAATTCTCTTGGGAGCTAGGATTTATAGATCAAAATATGTTGTGCTACTGGTCTCTTGTTTATGGAGTCTCCAGGGTAAAAAAAAGTCTCAACCAATAAGGTGTTTGATTCATTGTCACCCTCGGGAATCAAATATGAAGCTTTAAGTTGTTCTTTTCCCAGGGAAGATTTCACTTTCGATCCTCGACAATGGCGCCAGAATTTTAGCACTCTATAAATATGTTCAGCTAATAAAAAAATGACAAAGGAAATTGTTTAAACCGACTTTAGAGTTGAGTACTAGCCCGTTCAACTCAGAGAGGGCTCTCTCATGTCACTTGGTGTTTCTTTGTAAATCAATGGTTAGATTTAGTTTATTTTTTGGGGTTTTTTATATATTTGTTGGCGAGGAAGGGGAGGGACACTTAGGTCTATGCAGTCAAAATTATGAAAATGAATGAACACACTGACTGGCCAGTAGAACTCTCCAAAGGATAAAGGCTAAATGAGGTGGTGCATCTAAGTTATAAATTGAAATTTGTATGGCATAAGAAGAAAAATAAAACAAATAACTTCATCAGAGAATTAATAAAATGAATTCTGAATTATTTATCAAGAAATTCACACAGTTTAAATTGCTTAAGCCAAGAGCATCACATGATGAATTCTGGGCCTTTAAACTATCCAATTTAAACAACAGGTAATGCAAATGGAATCAAAAATACAGGAAATACATACAAAGAGAGGAGACAAATCTCGTATCACCACCATTAGAATATTTTCATAGAGACTTGAAAGGCTTCTGCATATGTATTCAATTCAGCTTCAGAATATTACAATAGAGTTTAGAACAACCAGAATTGTGCCCTTGCACTTCTACCAACATTACTACATTTGGAACTTCTGATATTTATACAATTCAAGTTCCTTCAATTAGAAAATGTTTACAATAGATGAATTGAAATGTTTCAACTTCTAAAACGGATTATAATAATTTCAACTGACAGTCTCAGTATGGTAACCGATTACAATGATTAATAAAAAACACTTCATAAACCAACGACCAATCCCTCTGACTCTTCAACTTATGTCTTTTCCATATGTCTCATTTTGGTTCTTTGTCGGATCTATTGTTCTGGTGACACTTGGGAATTATTTGTTGGTTCCTAGAAGACTGTACTTTTTTTTACCCATCCACACTATCTCTTTCCACTGCAAGTCAGAAGGGATCTCATAGTCCATCATTTCCTTGATTAGGATCTCCAATTCAATGCAAGAGGCATATGTCATGGCTGGCAGTTCGATCTTCACTGTCTCGAACTGATTCAAGATTTCAAAATTTGTGGTCAAACATTCTACCAGGGTGGCTCCTTTCAATTTTTCCTCCAGGATTTCAAACTTGGAGTGATCCATTATGCATTGGGCAAGGCGAGAGTTGTATTCCTTCTGATCATACAATTTACCTTTTCCATCCCAAAATGGTGGGAGGCATTTGATGAAAAACTCTTCAAACAGTTACTTGAATTCTTATATACTCTGCTCCATCTGTATGGCCTTGGTTTGGACTGATTTTAGCAGGTTATGCTTGGCAATGAATCTCCTTCCCCAGATGATCAATGTGGTCCTGTCTTTGACCCCAATGGTCTCAATTTCTATAGTGGGGATGGAATTCATCAGGTTTATAGAATTTTGGGGCCACTCTGAGGGTTTCTTCACTAGGGTCTCATTTACAACAGTGCATCTGCTTATGGCTGTGATGGCCATACTATATTTGTCATTGATGAATTTCAAGTACACCCTTAACTTGGCAGCTTCAACAACAATAGAATCCCAGATGATGTGTTTGGTTCCTTGCAACGGTCCTTTTCCTCTCAATTGTGTCTTCAACTTGTTTACTTTTTCCTTCAAAGCTTTATTTTCCTTCTGAAACTGAGCCACCCTCTCATCTTTTTCTTTCATTTTCTTCTTTAATTTCTCTATATCTCCCTTTATAACTTTGATCTCTCCCACCTTCAGGTTAACTTGGGACATAGCCTAAACTAGTTCTTCAATGCTTGGCCCAACTTTTGTAGTAGAGGGTAACACAACAACCATGTTTGGTGATTTTGTCTTCCCTTGTGACCAGTTCATGTTTTCTTTCTCCAGCTGCAATACGTTTGTCTTGTAATTCAATGCTTCTTGTCGAAACACCTACTTCTCTTTTTATAGAGAAACCAATTCTGTTGTTTTTGGATTCTCTGTGGCATACATCTTTAGTTTTTTCTTTAAGATTTGAATCCACTTGTATTTTTCTTCTAAGGAGGATTTCACTCCCTGAGGGCCTTCAGATTCTAGCCTATTGACCTGATTTTGCCAATCTCTGATGGATTCTTTCTCTTGCCTCAACTACCCTTCAAACTTAAGTGCATAAGTTGGCATCTTTTAATTCTTCAGGCTTAGACCCAAGTAATATGAATACAACATGTCACTTGTATTCCCGTGGAATTTTACTTTTTCATGAGCACTGATGTTCTCGTATTTCATATTTATTTCGGATAATTTATCCTCATCTGCAACTTCTATGTTGAATGTTTTCTTCTCTACATCTCTCACTGTGAACAAATAAGACTTATGCTGAGATATATTTTCTACTTCAGGGATTAAATCCCTCATTTCATTCATAGCCAAGTTTCCCTTCTCAACATATTGCTTTGCCAAATCCTCTTTAGATTGGTAGACTGCTCCAGTTGCCTTATCAAATATGTGCTTTTTGCTGCTGAAAGTTCTTGAGCTACCTTCACTTTGGAGCTTGCCCCCTTTCCCAACTTCTACATTGTTGATGCTACTCTCCACAATATCCATATTTACTTGATATTTAGGCTCCTCATCCTCTAGATCCAATATCTGTGGAGATTGTGTGATATTCATTTTTTAGGGACAGTTTACTGACTACTGATGCCCATGGTCTCTGAATTGCTCCTTTTTCTATAAACACTTACCTTGGGGATTCTAACTATCAACTTCTGAGGATTTTTTTGTATTGGAGTCTACTGCAGGTCTTCCTCCACTTGTTGTGTTTGAGCTGGCTACAATATTGCTCCCATATCAACACAGACAACCAGATTCACCAACTTATCAAAAAACTCAACATGTTCATGCTCATACAGGGCCTGCTTGTTCACCGATATTCTCTTGGATATGATATGGTGTGGATCATATCTTCTTCTATGTATCTGTGAAAACCCAAACTCCTTGAGTTTGGCCTAGATATGAGATATGCATGATCTAGTTTTTACAATGAAGGGTCCAATGATGAAAGGGAATTTCAGGTTGGATGCTTTGTGTAGTTTCAGGAAGTGCTTTGTCTCTGATATAATTCTTTTCCTGATGAATTCAAGGGAAAAGACTCTGGGTGTCAGAATGATAGGCACCAGATAGGGGGATTCATGAAAACCATACACCTATATCGTTGTTGAATGCATGAACAACAACGAGTCCCCCACTCTATTTTCTGGATTTGGCTGTAAATAACTCTTCATGTCATCCAAGACTCTTGGTAGGATGGTGTTGAAAATCAGGTTGTAAACCCTAAACATGACCTTGTTGATAAATATGAGCATTGTGATTCGTTTGTATTCAATTGATATGAATGTTGTTGCATGGAAATCTCTCTTGTTTGTCTCCAGGAAAATATTCAACAAGTATGTGCAATATCTGAAATCTCTTAGTGACTAAAACTTCACTAGATTCTTGTGGATATTATCGTCTATGAATCTATCAAAAATGATGTGAACTGACTGACTGGACTTTGTCTGGAAGAATGCTAACAGAAAACCTAACATGACCTTGACCACATACTTTTCACTATCTAGACCTAAAATCTGACTCAGTATGGAATAAACCCACTGGACTTCAATGACCATGATGCTTACACTCAACCCCTAGCCTAGATATCAATTGGGGTTGGAGCAGGTTATGGGGGGAACTCTACCTTGACCTTCCCTCAAGTAGTTCATTTGGTGGCAATGACAAACTTTCAAAAATATGCTCTGGTTTAACAATCGTTTTCAAAAATAGGCTTTTGACTTCGGACGAACATTCCCTATAAACCGTAATTATCCTTTCTTATTCAAATGGTTTAGACACTGTGGAGGGGGAATTTGGTACACCGAGGGTGTATTGAATTGACGGGCTATCTACTCTACACACGACATCAAACCCTAGTTTATTTAAGACAACTTTCTCTTCCTGTGAGTATTTCTCTGCGCACCAACCTATGAATTCTGGGAAAGGGAATGTGACCTCGATGGTGTAAGGGACTATGGAGGCTTGGAATTCTTCGACAAAGGGTATCTGTTTCCCTACATTATCTGAAAGATTATCTCTGGACATGGATATGGGAGAGATGGTTTAATTCAGTGTCGAACACATATGAATCTATGTCAATTAGGGCTTCTTTGTTTGATGTGAGATCTATTTTTTCTACTGACATAATGACAGGGGCCATGGCAGTGATGAAAAATACCTATGAATGAGCAGAAAATGTGTGAGTTTGATGCACTGTTGAGCTTCAGTTCGAATGGAGCGGTCGTGCCAACTTCCAATGTTCCAGTGATTTGAAAAATGATAAAATAATGATTAGCACACCCCTTTATATACTTTTGATTTTAGGGGCGAGGCAAAGTGGTTTGGGGAAAACTACTTATCGCCCTAAAATTCACCCTGTGGCGCCACGTGGTTCCGACCCGAAACCATGGTTTTCTTTTTGGCTCGCTTTCAAGAAATATCCTCCGCGCAAGTTCTCTGCCCGAAATGATCCCTAGTCATTGATCTGTAGTGTCGATGATCTATGACCATCGAGTCCCATTAAATCTTCATTTCCGCTAGACTTAGCCTCCTTCCTCTATATCTGACCCTGTTCTCTAGTTTATCATGCCTCTACATCAATTTAGCATCTCGCTAAATTTTGAACATTAGCTTTCCCACAAAAATTTGTTATGGTGATAACAAGAGGCATGACAGACTCACACTTATTTTAGAAACATATTAACATTACACTACTACAAAGGCTCATTGTCACTAGTACATTTGTCTCATTTTTTTATGTCATTCCAACGTCCATCTGATAGACGCTCAGCTGGCTTCTAACAAACCCAATTTCCAACTATTAGTCAAACCCATTTCATCACAATATTTACGGTGCCATAGTATGTTGCATTTCCGACGTACAAGTTATCACATGACATCTCATGAAGATATTTTACGAGATAGATGTTCATCACAAATCATCGTCGTACTACCAACTATAATTTAAATGTCAGTATTGAGATGCATATGTTTTCCACATGGAATTTTCCAATAAAATTCCACCTGGTGACCCACTTTCATTTTACCAATGGCGCCTGTCATTGCTATGACATAGGCACTCGTAAGTACCGTCAGAAAGCTGACATGGCGCCATTGGAATTTTGACTTTAGGTTCGACAGTCTACTTTGGCGTGGTGATGCTCTACAGTGCATAATCTGTCGATGATCCAACAATATGTGCGAGGGATTCCTCATACGCACAATGACATGGTCTGTAACGTTCGTTGGAGTGGCGACACATAAGAGCTATTTGTCTTATCGAGAATTAAAGGATAAGCGTCAAAGTTCTGACATAGGTATAATAAAATAAAATAAAAAATTATATTGCATTGGACATAGGGGGAAGGTTAAGCCAGATGTAGATGACAATGTTATCGATATATAATGATACATACAATTAGGATTAGGGTTTATATTGTTGCATAAAACCATAATTCAATCTTGTTAGAGCTTACACAACTAAAAATGCATAGTCACACTTAAGAAATACATGTTTTTCTTTTAAACTGTAATTTATGCCCTTGTGCAAAAATGCATGCCATGCTTCACTAAAATGCACGCCCAGGTATTAACACCCATGCAATTTGAGTAGTTCAAGTTTGTGAGGGTGTCTTAGATAATTTTTCACTTGTCTACATATTTATATTTTCATTTGCAAACACACAAGTGGATTGTAAAAGGAGCAAATTCTACATTATAAATTGAGAGACCAAAACAATAGAAACTAACCTAATGGAAATGCACACCCATGATAATATATAGCTCCAAATTTAGTTATCTAAGTTTGGGGTTGAATTTTATATATAGTGCATTTTAAAGTGACTAAGGACTTCTACCTTGAACCAAGATTTCAGACTTTTTGTAAAATGCAAGGCAAAACCGTCTTACTATAAAATGCACAACTAAGACTCATATGACCTCCAAATTGAGTGGTTCAAATTGTGGAGTTTGGATTTTATCATTTTACATATATTCCTACTTCAGTTGTGCATTTTGAAACCAAAAACCCTATGTTGTGCATAAAGGCTAAATTTTGTCTTGTAAAAGCATAAAAATGCAAGAACACGAGGCATGATGAGAAATGCATGCCCTAGAAAGAAAAATCCATGTATGGTGTTGTTAAGTTACAAGTTACAAGTTACAAGACTGTGGATTTGTTGTAAACCCCAAAGAATGCATATTAGGGTGATTTGTGCCCAGAATTTGGTAAAGGGTTGAAATATGCATTAATTTTTGACAATTGTGCAGAGACACTAACTAAAATGGAAAAATGAGTGCTAACTACCAGCGTCCATGAGCTTGATGAGGGAATAGATTGTAAAACCAAATAACACATAAGATAGATGTTATTTTCATTTTCATTGCAAAGACCTGCATAAATCATCAAAGAATACAAGGTGATATGACTAAATAATAATTAAATAAATAATATCGACATGTATGAGACTCTAGAAAGACTAAAATGGAATACTTGATTGAGAAAAATACTTGTTTTTATTTTAAACTGTAATTTATGGATTTGCGTAGAAATGAAGAGTAGGCTTCACTAAAATGCACCATCATGGCTTTACACACCTGCAATTTCAGTGATTCAAGTTTCTGATGTTGTCTTAGATAATTTTACACATGTTTATATATTTAGATTTTCATTTGCAAACATAAAATTGGTTGCTCAACATTAGAAAGTGACGTAATGCAAATGCACGCCCATGTACGGTTTTGATAATTTATAAGTTACAAGTTACAAGTTATAGGACTGTGACTTTTTTGTAAACCCTAAAGAATGCATACTAGATTGAATTGTGCCTAAAAATTGGTAAAGGGTTGAAATATACATGAATCTTTGGAAATTGTGCAGAGACACTAACTAAAATGGAAAAAGGAGTACTAACTACCTAGGTCTATGATCTTGATGAGGCAAGAGCTTGTACAACCACATCACACATAGTCCAGTTGTTAGTTCTATTTCCATTTCGGAGACCTACAAAAATCATCAGAGAATACAAGGTGATACGATTGAATAATAATTAAATAAATAAACAGACATATCAACATGTATGAGACTCTAGAAAGTGAAAAAAATTGCATTCCCAAACTGATTTTCAGTTTCACCTTATCACTCCCATGTATTTAATGCCCAAACCCACATTTATTCTTTACAAAAATAAAAGGTTAGCTACAAGAATTGGAATTTTGTTGAAAACAAAAAGAGACTTTCTTCTTTACTGCTGAAATGTCAAAACAAAAATATAACTCAGAGTTGCAACCACATAGTCATAATATTTTTGGTTAATTTGACCTTGGAAAAACCCAAAAGGGGAAAACCAATTCTTGGAGGGGGATTCTTTTATTATTGGCTTTTGAAATATGAGCTACAACAAAGAATATTTTTCCATCAATTAGAAACAATACTTATCTTAAAATTGACAAAGTTCCTTCTCGAAAATCATGCCAAAATATCCTTGAAATATATACGGAATGTACATCCCTTTCAACAACCTAAATCTGCCTTGGAAGTCATGCCACTGTCCAGAAACTAAGTACGTATTGTACGAAATTTTATCAACAGATATTCTCCTCGATTTGCATGTCAAAATGTTAGTTGTACGGTATTGTACAAAACTATCTAGAATCCATACTTTACATCATGTCCAATGCTGGTATTTCTCCTCAAAATGTGTGCCCTTATTTGCACAGAAAAGCATGCCCTTCTTAACACAAAAAACCGTGTCTTCTTTCACACATAAATGTGTTCCCTTATTTGGCTCAAGCGCTCCACCTTCTTCAACTATCCTCCTCTTGTTCTCTTCAAATGCACATGAATAAGAAAAATGAATGAGTATTTTCCTCTTTTCATTTTTTTTCCTTTTCCCAAAGTGACTTTTGGTGACCCCTAGATCTAATGACTCACATTCATTTAGATCAAGGGTGGAGAATAAGTGCACATTTAATTCTCTTTTAATTTATTATTCACCCATTTCATTAAATACCCTCATTGTACTTTATGATTCTAAAGTCACTTTCACTTTAGAAAAGTCAAACTTTACCACTTATAAAGTCATTTTAATAGGTTCACATGTGTGGACACTTTTTCCTAGGAAAAGACTCAAAAGCCTTAGGAAATCACTTGTCTTTGGTACAATTTTTAACAGAAAGAATAAAATAGAATCCATGATTGAGAAAAATACTTGTTTTATTTTTGAACTGTAATTTCTTCATTTGTGCATAAATGCACACCAAACTTCACTAAAATGCATGCACATGTCTTTACACACCTGGAATTTCAATGATTCAAGTTTATGAAGGTGTCTTAGATAATTCTACACATGTCTACATATTTAGATTTTCATTTGCAAACATAAAAGTGGTTGTTGTGTAAAAGAGGCAAAGTCTACCTTGTAAATGGAGAGACCAAAATAGTAGAAATTGACCTAATGGAAATGCACATCCATGCTTTTATATAGCTCCAAATTTAGTTATCTAAGTTCTCTACATGGAAACTTTACCCACAGGCTTGGGGCAGAGTTGTAGATGCTACAACTCTACCCACATTCTTGTTGGCAGAGATGTGAAAACTCTTCCCATAATTCTGTGGGAAAAGTTTCCATGATACAACTTTTCCCACATGCCTCTAGGCATAGACGTGGCAACTTTTCCCATAGGTCGGTGGGAAGATTTGTATATGTTACAACTCTACCCAAAGTCCTGTGGGAAAAGATGTGTCAACTCTTCCCACAGGCATGTGGGAAAAGATGTGGCAACTATGGATACCCTAGATGAATTCCCACATTTAAATCTATTTTGGGTGGAAGTAGTTCAAATTTATTTCACATAAATCACAAAGTTCCTCAAGTTGGGTTATGTACCAAATATGTATGACTATAAATAATGGATATGATTGGTTATATACTATGCAAAATACAAGTTCACCATGGGAAAATTGTATAATCTTTCCATAGATAGTATTTTAAAATAATGCATTCTAGATCATAAAGTATAAGTCATCCATTGGGAGGTGCATGAAAAAGAGAGTGGAGGGAACTATGATGGAACAAAAAACTACTAGGTTGAATTTTCTCTACGTTAGACTCTAGTGGTTGACACTGTTAAGATTCCATGGAATATGCAAAGAATTCCAACAAGTGTCAACAGTTGGTCACCCTTATGCTTGTAATGAGATTTTTTTGCAACCCATTGTGATAGTGTGGATTTTATTAGTAAATAGGACAAAAGAAATTCAGCTAAAACAACAAACAAAGATACAAGGTAATAAAATTTGGAGATCCTTTTAGTCTAAAGTGAACACTCCACATATCCAGAGAAAATCTAACTCGACGCCATTTCCCTAACCTTCTCTTTCAACAAATTTATTATAAATAACCAAATGATATTTACAGTTTTCCCACAATAATTTGAGTAGTATTTCCAAAATGCTACTTGCAAGTTTTTGTAATGGGATATTTTGAGTAACATTGATTGATGTTTCTACTAAACACAAACACATCACATAAATCATTGAAAGATTTCTCACAAATTTTTATATAGCATGACAACCCTTCCTACGGGCTTATTGGTAGAGTTTTCATGCTACAACTCTTCCCACATGCCTGTGGACAAAGTTTCTACATGGGTATTCCCATAGGCATGTGGGCAGAGTTGCTACATGGAAACTCTTCCCACATGCTTGTGGTAAGAGTTGTATACATGGAAACTCTTCCCACAAGCCTATGGGAAGAGTTGTATACATGGAAACTCTTCCCGCAAGATTTTTAGTCGTTTACCTACTCTGAGGTTGGTTCCTTCCCAAATCACCCTGCCATAATATAAGAAGCATTGCATATTAAAATGTTACCTTATAATATGAGAAGCATGAGATATTAAAATGAATGTTAAAGATAAAATATAAGAATCATTAAATAGAGGTTGGTTGAAGTTATGGTGTCAACATCCATCTTAGACAATGGATCAACATCCATTTTCATTCATCTTCCTACTAACACCATTCATATGTGCCTAATTTTTCTAAAGACATAACTCTTCTATAAATGCAAAAAAAAAAAATTCTTAAAGGGAAAAATGCTCAAAAATGCATGAAATCGGGGCATGATGAAACATGCACACCCAGGTCTTAACACACCTGCAATTTGAGTGATTCAAGTTTTTGAGGGTGTCTTAGATTATATTACACTTGTCTACATATTTAGTGTTGTGTTTGCGAACGTAAAAGTGGTTGTTGTGTAAAAGAGGTAAAATCTACCTTGTAAATTGAGAGACCAAATAAGTAGAAAGTGCCCGAATGGAAATGCACACACATGTTTCTATATAGCTCCAAATTTAGAAATATAAGTTTTGGGGTGAAGTTAATAACATTTTCAATCTATATATACCATCCGAAGTGCATTTTCAAATGAAAAGGGACTTCTACCTAGAACCCAATTTCAAGATGTAACAGATAACCAAATATGCAATTGCAATAATATATATAAAATATGAATAATTGATAAAATATATGATGATAATTACAATTGAGAATGAGGGCTTATTATATACCCACACAGGGGTGCCCTTTCACCACTAGACATGTCTTTTTGAAAACATGTCCTTTCATTATTAATAATTACTATTTACCAACTAACTATTTACTTAATTAATTATTATGTTATGAACATCTTATTTATATATATTATGTTCATAACA
>ML778287.1:46591-58780 GCA_009831015.1 Picea engelmannii
ATGAATTGATCTCTTTTTATATAAAAAATTAATAATTTATAAATAATTTTTTATTTTATTTTAAAAGGGGTATGGCTTTTAATGGAATAGTACGACCATACGAGGAAAAAGGGAATAAGTCCGCGGGGGTGGTCTGATAGGAATGGGACTGGACATGAATTTTCCAGGTTAGGGAACAAGGTTATGGCTAGGAGATGTTGGAGGTTGTCGGGGTAGGGGAATAGGGGACAGGGTTTATGGGCCGAACGTTGTCGGGACTGCGTGTGGATGTCGTGGATTGGGATGCGTGGAGGAGTGTGGAAGGGAATGACTGCGTGGAATGCGGGGGGATGGAAGGGGGAGTGTGCGGGAGGGTATTTGTGACAAAGTGTGAGTGGTCGGGAGGGGGAGTATGAAAAGATTACGGGAGGGTTCGGGGGAGGTTACGGGATGGATGTGAAATGAGGAGAGAGGGTTGCGGGAGGAGAGGGTGTAAGTGAAGGTCGAGGGTTAGGATTTGGGGAGTAGGGGGGGTCGCGGGTCGGGGTGAGGAGTGGAAGAAGGACTGTTGGGGACTGGAACAAGTCACGGTGAAGGGAAATAGGAATGGGACAGGTTACGGTTGGTGAAGGGGAATGGGAGTGAGGGGATAAAAAAAACAGGAAAAAAAAAGGGATAGGGGAAAAGAAGGGAACGAGAATGGGAAGGGTTGGGGAAAATTTTACGGTAGCTGGGAAGTGGAACGAACAGGGGTTGGGGAGGACCAAAAATGCTCTGATACCAATGTAACAGATAACCAAATATGCAATTTCAATAATATATATAAAATATGAATAATTGATAAAATATATGATGATAATTACAATTGAGAATGAGGGCTTATTATATACCCACACAGGGGTGCCCTTTCACCACTAGACATGTCTTTTTGAAAACATGTCCTTTCATTATTAATAATTACTATTTACTAACTAACTATTTACTTAATTAATTATTATGTTATGAACATCTTATTTATATATATTATGTTCATAACACAAGACCTTTTGTAAAATGGATGGTAAAACTAAATTGTTGTAAAATGTACACCTAGGAATCATATGACCTCCAAATTGAGTGATAAAAGTTGCAGAGTTTGTATTTTATAATTTTACATATATCCATACTTTAGTTGTGCATTTTGAAATGAAGAACCCTCTACTATGCATAAATGTTAAAAATTGTTTTGTAAATGCAAAAAAATGCATAAAGGGAAAAAATGCTTAAAAATGCATGAAACCAGGGCATGATGAAAACACACACCCAAGTATCAACACACTTGCAATTTGAGTGATTAAAATTTCTGACGGTGTCTTAGATTATTTTACACTTGTCTACATATTTAGTTTTGTGTTTGAAAACATAAAAGTGGTTGTTGTGCAAAAGAGGCAAAATCTACCTTGTAAATTGAGAGACCAAATCAGTAGAAAGTGCCCTAATGGAAAATCATACCCATGATTCTATATAGGTCTAAATTTAGTGATCTAAGTTTTGGGGAGAAGCTAATAATATTCTGAATCTATCTATATCATCTAAAGTGCATTTTCAAATGAAAAAGGACTTCTACTTGGAACCAAAATTCAAGGATTTTTGTAAAATGGATGGTAAAACTAGATTACTATAAAATGCACGCCTAGAAATCATATGACCTCCAAATTGAGTGATAAAAGTTGTGGATTTTGTATTTTATCATTTTACATATATTCATATTTTAGTTGTGCATTTTGAAACCAAAAACCCTCTACTATGCATAAAGGTTAAAAATTGTTTTATAAATGCAAAAAAATGCATAAAGGGAAAAATGATTAAAAATGTATGAAACCAGGGCATGATGAAAAATAACGCCTAGGTCTTAACATACCTGCAATTCTCATATGTATCAGACATCTAGAATTAAATGGGATTGATGGATGGATCCATAAGAAAAATATAATAAAATATACAAGGTATTCCTATTACAACTTCATAAAACACTTAGGACAACTTCATGCTTAATACATTCAACTATATCATAATACCACTTAGGTAAATATTAGTGTACATGAAAAATTACTCAGTAAAATATTCCCTTAGGGAGTTGGGCGGGTGCCACTCGATTTGCCTTGTCTTCCCAATGGTAATTTATCAATTGACACAATATTTCCCAATCTTTTCCCATAAGATACTTATGATCATTCAAGTTTAGTATTGCCTCATCCAAAATAGTTTATTTCTCATAAACTGAGGTAGGTAATTTCCTAAAAATCATTTTCACATTGTGCAACAACTCAAAATCCCCTACCAACAATTCTACTACATCTTGCCTCTTCAAAGTGCCATCAATATTTTCAAACTTGTTGTTATTGTTCCTCCTATCTTCTAATAGCTTCTGATAATTTTTCGTTGGATACAAATCCCCATTTTCATTCTAGAATGATGGTAATCCATGCTTGATGACATCACTAAAAAACTTTTTAAAAGTAGATATTTCCCTCATAAGTTCATGGCACTTAGTTTTTACATTTTACATCAATATATTTTTTGTAATGAATCTTTTATCATCCATTACAATGTTAGTTTTTTCATTTACTTGAAAATTGTCGTAGCACCCCCTACCTCAGCAGGTTCTGCATGACCTCCCAGTCTCTGGATCGTTCAAAATTCTGAGCTGAAATGGCTCTTCGGGATCCTGGTTGAACCCCTTGAACAAATCCGCAGGTCCCTTTAATTCCCTGGCACAGGCCCTGATAAAACCTACGCACGCGCCCCTTTTTCAGCGCTCTTCTCTGTTCTCAACAACACGCCCTTCACCTTTCAGGATTTCGTAAATCCCGCATGCGAGCTCTCCCAGGATCCTTGTCCTTTGAGTTGCTGAAACCCAAAGAAGGCTTAACAACTCTACCACCTCCCTTGGCCTCTGAATGTTTCGGGTTTTCGCGTTTCATGATTTCGCAAGTCGAGACTCCCTGTCTCCTGACTCCTGACCTCTCAAACAACCGGTTTTTGAAATGTCGAAAAGGCCTTCGTCCAAGCAACCACACTACCAACTTTCACGATTTGGAGAATCGGGATGCAAGCGGTTCCCCCGGTCCTCCGTCTTTCATTTTTTTGGGTCCCGAAATGCAGAAATGCCGAAATGGGCTCACCTGCTTCCTCCGTGACCACAACCCTACTCCAAGGACACGTCGTGTTTAGTGACTTTGGGATTTTCAATGACAAGTGCCTCAGTTCCTCGTCATCGGAGTTGCCGAAAAGTTGAACCCCGAAATACCAAAATGTCGATGCTGAAGGGCACTCAGCCTTAACCTTGCTACTTCGGGGTTTTTCAATGTGAAGGGCCCCGGTTCCTTGTCATCAGAAATGCCAAGATGTCGAACCCCAAAATGCCAAAATTCTGTCTGTTTCGGCTTCTCTCCTGCGTGACTTCCCAGAGGTTAAACTCCGTGCACCTTCCTCTGGATCCGATGACTATCGATCCTTTTCACTAGTTCTGATGGCCCAAATCCGATATTCTGTGCACCTCCTATGTGCGCTCCTCCTGTGCACTTATCCGTGATTCAGCAGCTCTCGGGCCACTGCGCTCCAGATCTAACGACTAGCACGATTTTGCAAACTGGGAGTTCACGATGCAGTGACTCCAAAAATCCTTTGCCGCTCCAATCCCCGAACTCCGAAATGTGAAATTCAGGGGCGAGACTTCGAGGTTTCGCGAATCGAGAGTTCGCGATGAAAGCGACCCCAAAATATCTTGTCACTCCGGAATCCGAACTCCGAAATGTCAAAATGATGAAATATCATTTCTTCTATTTCTCTGTGCACAAAGGCATTGTTCCTCCTGAGCTTCGGGACTTAGAATATGTCCGCTCTCGCACACTCCTTATGCTACTGAGATTTTGAGTAGCTCAAATCCGAAGTATTTCTTGTAAAGAAATACTTCACACCCTCCTGGCGTTCTTCAGCTCGATGCACACCTTGCAGAGATTTTCTCCACAAAGTGTTCAACAAATCTATAAGTGTCTTCTCCTTGACACTTCTTCTCTCTGAACTCGAAATAGAGTCCCTCCTGTGAAAACTTGTAGACGCTCAATGCCCTCCTGGTAGAGATTTACAGAACCTTCAATACTTTTGTTTCTTCTTTGTGCCTTTCTTTGCACAGTTCTCGCTCAAGCACACCTTACTAAGCCTACAGGATGTCCAGTAACCCTATGAGTGTCTTCCCCATGACACTTCCCTTATCTCATAACTTGAAAGAGAGTTCTTCTCGGTGCACTCCTTGCACTCACTTGATGCCCTCCTAGCAGAGCTGCTACAGAATCTTCAGTGACTCTATCTTCCTTCTGTGCCTCCTCTGCACAGTTCAACCTTGAAGGTGTTCAACAACCTTGAGGTTTCTCCCTGAGTTAGTGACTCCAACTGGTGCACCCTCCTGGCACGTCTTTTTCTAAAATTCCGTAGAATTCAAAAGTGCACTCTATGCACTGGCTTACAGAATCCGCAATGTCCTATCATGCAACCTCTTGCATGAAGCCTCAAAGAACCCAAACCTAAAATCAAAGAACTCTACAGAAAATGACTCCTATCTGTGACCTACAAATGCACATCTAACATACATCTACAACATATCATAAACACATAGAAACATTCATTCCTGAACTCACAACACATGAACAACAACATGCAGAATAAAAACTTCTCTATTTGTATTAATATTAAATGCCTCTTTTCAATGTGTTTGAGCCCTGACTACCACAACGTCTCTCCTCTCCTCTCCTATCTATCTTCCTCTGCCTTCTAACTAACTAAAGAAGATATTTTTACAAAAGGGGCTCCTCGAGCGCTTCCCTCCATCCTCACCAACTCTCATTAATTACAATGAATTTACATTGAATGGGCCATCTAATCCAAATCGGATCTAGATCCCCATCGATATGTCATCCATTAAGGAAAAACTAACTACAACATGCTCAAAGGCATAGCTTGGCTCTACCATCCTTACAAACATTTAATTACTTTAAATTCAAATTTAAAATTTGAAAGTGAGAGGGTTGTGCCTCTCCTCTCCATTGAACGCACGCTGGTTGGTTGGCGCTTGATGACGTGGAGTAATGCTCCTGCATCATACTCCTCAGCTACAAAAAAAATCACGAGCTCCTTCTTATGAGCTTCCCAACACCGCTGTTGAAATCCACCTGGATCCCAAACAGTTCTCTGGAGTTTTCCATCCGCTCCATCACTTTGCTGCTACTGTTGCTTTTGTTTCCCTGCTGCTATGGTAGGTTATCCTCTGCTCAGCTTCCTTTTGCTGACTACTTCTGTTGATATGAACATCAGCTTTCTGATTTCCTCAATCACCTCGTCCAACTGCTCCCATGGCTGGCTTTCCTTTTGCAGCATGCTCCACTGCACCTCTTCCCTGCAAATGGGTAGATCAACTAGATCTCCCATGCCATCTTCATCTCTCTTTGTGGCACTAAGTGTCCACTCTGCTGCAGACTCCAGCTCTGCAGTCTCATTACTGAGTTGTTTCTCATCTTCTTTCTGTGGCAGCTTGTCTGTCACCTCTCCTTGTGTTGCCTCAAGTCCAACTTTTTCCAGCTGCTCCTGGGGCTGGTATGCTCCTCCATCTGTCTCCAACTTAATCTGTTGGACGTGTAAGCTTTGCCCTATCACCCTCTTCTCCAGGGATTCCAATTCTTTGCACAGACCAACAAAGTCCATGTTATTTGCTTCCTCTTCTTCTTCTTCTATAGTTTCCAGTACTGCAGTGATCTCCTGTTCAGCTTCCTGGCTGAAATTTTGAGCAACTTGGTTGAATGCTCTTCTTCTTCTTCTTGGGAAAACGTCATTGTCTACTCCATTTCTTCCTCCCTGACAATCTCTATTGGTTGTCCTCCTGTTTTTGTTGCATCTGCAACACTTTCTCTAGCCTCAACTAACCTATGTGGCAGAAATACCCGAATTCCCCTAATCATCAAAATGCTCTTCTAATCCTCACCCTTCAACACTCTTGGATGATTTGAAATCTCCTCTGAGTTCATGAGACTTTTAGACAGTCTCATCTCCTTTCCCCTACCCACCTAGAAATTTGGGAATTTTCTGTTTTCCACCTGCCAGTCTATGAGATCCAGTGATCCCATCTCATTTCCCACCTGGCAATCTGAACTTTCAGCACCGCCTTCCTGGAAGTATATGAGACATTCCATTGATCTCTTTCCATTGCCCACCTGGAAACTTGAAAGTCCAGTTCTGCCCACCTCGCATTTTATGAGATCCTCTGTTAATATCATATTGTTTCCCTCCAGGAAATATGAATTTCCATGGCTTTCCTCCTGACAGTCTATGAGATCCTCCAATGATCTCATTTCATTGCCCACCTGGCAATTGGAAAATTCATCCCTGCCCTCCTGGAAGTCTTTGAGATCATCCAGTGATCTTAGTTCATCCTCAATGTCATTGAGATTTCTCCCAATCTCTGGTTCACATGCATGAACCATCTCCTCTTCATCTCTGAGGTTTTCCACATACCTCAGCCACCTCCTCAACAACCTTTGTTGTCTTCTGGCCAACAATTTCTTGACTGGCCACTTTGCTTTCCTCCTCAGAGTCCATTCATATACCCAATGTGTCTTTGCATCTTGTTGCATCCGTAGTGCGAGCTCTTCCATTCTCTCCCTTATCTCAGGAAGTTCCTTATCCATCTCTGCTTTACTCTGCTACTGGTGGTTCTTCTTTCCACCATGCCCATGGCCTTTAGTAGCCATCTTCCTGTTCCTGTCTGCCCTCCTGGAAAACTTGTTGTTGTCACTCTGAAACCGAGAGTGATTCTAGACTTTCCTACAGTCCTCCTCACTGTCTATTGATTGTTGCGCACCTTGCAACAATCATCACAGAGCTTCCATACTCTGCCTCCTTTTCTGTCTCCTTCGCCTGAAATCTATAGATGAAATCAGGCTCTAATATCACTTGATGCATATCAGAGTATTTTTCTTTTCCTTCTCTCCCTCCCTCTACCTGTAGTCTACAGACAAAAAGTGGCTCTGATACCACTTTTGTCGCAGCACCCCCTGCCTCAGTAGGTTCTGCGCAACCTTCCAATTTTTGGATTGTTCCAAATTCTGAGCCAAAATGGCTCTTCGGGCTCCTGGTTGAACCCCTTGAACAAATCTGTAGGTCCCTTTAATTCCCTGGCACGGGCCTTGAGAAAACCTACACGCACGCCCCTTTTTTGACGCTCTTCTCTATTCTCAACAACATTCCCTTCGCCTTTCAAGATTTTAGATTTCCCACATGCGAGCTCTCCCAGACTCCTTGTCCTTCGAGTTGTCGAAACCTGAAGAAGGATTAACGACTCTACCTCCTCCCTTGACCTTCAAATGTTTTGGGTTTTTGCGTTTCGTGAGTTGGGACTCCCTGTCTCCCGACTCCTGACCTCTCAAACACTCGGTTTCCAAAATTCCGAAAAGGCCTTCGTCCAAGCGACCACACTACCATCTTTCGCGATTCGGAGAATCGCGATGCAAGTGGTTCCCCTGGTCCTCCGTCTATCAACTTTTCGGGTCCCGAAATATCGAAATGCTGAAATGGGCTCACCTGCTTCCTTCATGACCACAACCCTGCTCCAAGGACACATCGCATTTTCCGACTTCAGGATTTTCAATGCTAAGTGCCCCGGTTCCTCATCATCGGAGTTGCCAAAATGCTGAACCCTGAAATACCGAAATGTCGATGTTGAAGGGCACTCATCCTTAACCTTGCTACTTTGGCATTTTTCAACGTGAAGGGCCTCGGCTCGTTGTTATCAAAAATGCCGAGATGTTGAACCCCAAAATGCTGAAATTCTGTCTGTTCCGGCTTCTCTCCTGTGCGACCTCCCAGATGTTAAACTCCATGCACCTTCCTTCAGATCCGATGGCTATCGGTCCTTTGCACTAGATTTGATGGCCCATATCCGATATTCTATGCACCTCCTATGTGCGCTCCTCCTGTGCACTTATCCGTGATTCAACGGCTCTCGAGCCACTACACTCTAGATCCAACGGCTGGTGTGATTTCGCAAACCGGGAGTCCGCAATGCAGCGACTCCAAAATTCCTTTGTTTCTCCAATCCCTAAACTCTGAAATGAGAAATTAAGGCGTGAGACTTCGGGGTTTCGCGAATCGGGAGTTCGCGATGCAAGCAACCCTAAAATCTCTTGTCACTCTGGACTCCAAACTCTGAAATGTTGAAATGATGAAATCTCCTTTCTTATATTGCTCTGTGCGCAAAGGTATTGTTCCTCCTGAGCTTCGGGACTTAGAATAAGCCCGCTCTCGTACACTCCTTGTGCTACTGAGATTTTGAGTAGCTCAAATCTGAAGTATTTCTTGTAAAGAAATGCTTCACGCCCTCCTAGTGTTCTTCGACTCGATGCACACCTTGCAGAGCTTTTCTCCACAGATTGTTCAACAACTCTTTAAGTGTCTTCTCCTTAACACTTCTTCTCTCTGAACTCAAAATAGAGTCCCTCCTGTGCAAACTTGTACATACTCAATGCCCTCCTGATAGAGCTTTACAGAACCTTCAGTAGTTTTGTTTCTTCTCTGTACCTTTCTTTGCACAGTTCTCGTTCAAGCACGCCTTGCTAAGCCTACAGGATGTTTAGTAACCATGTTTGTGTCTTCCCCATGACACTTCCCTTATCTCATAACTCGAAAGAGAGTTCTTCTCGGTGCACTCCTTGCACTCGCTCGATGCCCTCCTAGTAGAGCTGCTACAGAATATTCAGTGACTCTGTCTTCCCTCTGTGCCTCCTCTCCACAGTTCAACCTTCAAGGTGTTTAGCAACCTTGAGGTTTCTCCTTGAGTCGGTGACTCCAGCTGGTGTGCCCTCCTAGCACGTCTTTGTCTGAAATTCCACAGAATTCAGAAGTGCACTCTATGCATTGGCTTATAGAATCCATAATGTCCTATCATGCAACCTCTTGCATGAAGCCTCAAAGAAACCAAACCTGAAATCAAAGAAATCTACAGACAACGACTCTCGTCTGTGACCTGCAAATGCACATCTAACATACATCTACAACATATCATAAACACATAGAGACATTCATTCCTGAACTCACAACACATGAAAAACAACATGCAGGAAAAAATTGCTATGTTTGTAATAATATGAAATGCCTCTTTACAATGTGTTCGAGCCCTGACTGCCACAGAGTCTCGGCTCTCCTCTCCTATCTCTATCTTCCTCTGCCTTCTAACTAAATAAAAAAGATCTTTTTACAAAATGGGATCCTCGAGCGCTTCCCTCCATCCTCACCAACTCTCATTAATTACAATGAATTTACATTGAATGTGCCATCTAATCCAAATCAGATCTAGATCCCCATCAATCTGTCAGCCATTAAGGTGAAACTAACTACAACATGCTCAAAGGCACAACTTGGCTCTACCAGCCTTACAAACATTTAATTAAATTAAATTCAAATTTAAAATTTGAAAGTGAGAGGGTTGCGCCTCTCCTCTCCATTGAACGTGCGTTGGTTAGCTGGCGCTTGATGACATGGAGTGATGCTCCTGCATAAAAAATCCTTCAAGTCCTCTTTAGTTTTTTCATTCAATAAATTTATTATATCATTTGCTAAATCATGTTTATTCTCCAACTCATTTGTTATTCATTTTATGTATTTCAAGACTAGGGTGAGTAAATCAAGCTCATCCTGCACCAATTCTTAACAATTATGTTAGCAATATCATTCCAAATGATATGCTTATCTCCTTTCATGGTTGGTCTCTCTGTCATCCTTGCCTTCATTTTATTTTCTTCCTTCTTAACTTCCTCTTTAGCAGCATTGGTTTGTGCCAAACATAATTCTCTTCTCTTCACTTGATCTTCTAGTTCTGCTACCTTGGCATCTCTTTGTTTGAGTTGGTTTGTCACCTTGTCCAGCTCATTCTCCTTCACACTCAAATCATCCATGACTTCTGATAATCCCTTTGTTGGTTCTAATGGATAAGTTCACACTGTAGTTAATCCAGGTGGATATTGGTGGCCACCCACCTATTCCACTTGGACCCCCACCATTATTTCTTTCAGTTTTTCAGTTTCCTTAATTGTAGCACAATTTACTATTTTTGGCAGTTTTTCGGGTCCTGAACTTCCGGAGCCATTTTGAGGCCCTAAACGAGGTTTTTTGGGCATATACCATTCAAAAGATATTTTCTACCAACAATTGTATTCCTCGGATAGATATTTCTAATGATGTATCATATGCATCAAACGGAGATAATATGCCAAATTTACGACCACGAGAAATTGATGTACCAATTTACCCCGACGGGGCCCATATTCTGGTGTTTCATCTCCTAGGGTTAGGGTTTTTGGATGTTTAAGGTTTCCATTGTTTCTAAATAATAGATAGGCCTTTGAGCCTGATGGAAACACAGAGTTCAAAGGCTTATAGCTGCCACATATCTTCTCAGAGATAAGCTACCAGTGCCCTAGCTAGTTTATTTCTATTATAACTGTAAAGAAATTTCATTTCTTTGATATTAATGAAATGAAGTGTTATTTTCGTTGCATTTTGTATTCATGTTTATTTGTGTATTCTATTGCGTTCCTACATAAATCTTGATCAGTGGTATCAGAGCTGTCTTCGCTTTCTTGATCCTTCTTTGCATGTTCCCAACGAGGTCGGGGTATAAGGAGTTAGGGCTCGATCTGGTTGAACCTTTGCAAGATCAGCCTCACAAACCCCGACGACTGCCCATGGGGAACGAAAATAAATATGAGGGAGGAGGATATCTTATCAAAATATTTCTCAAGGAGGCCCTTGAAAAACAAAGGAATGCGATGATAGATAACTTCGCCCAGATCCTTCAACGATTGCCCACTTGCGATGCATCTGCATCCAACAGCAACTCTGAAGGCACATCCCCTTGTAAGGTACAAGTAAAATTTGACATTCCCATATTTGATGGTCAAATAGATGCATATGTCGTAGATAGATGGTTGAATCTATTAGAAGGATATTTCTTGGTTCATGACTTTTTCGACCGGGAGAAGATTATTTTGTCACTTCTCAAAGTCACCCCCCATGTCAAGGACTGGTGGGAAACCTACTGTGAGGAAAAGGATGAGGATGAACCCTCCCTGTTCTCAGTCGTACCCACTTGGAATTATTTCTGAAACGCCATCAAGGAACAATATTATCTCATGGGGAGCTATCAGGACAAGTACATACAATATACTATGCTACGACAACAAAGGGATCAAGATGTGCATGAGCGAACAAATCTATTCCATACCCTGCGCACAAAGCTGGGTATCAAAGATTCAGAGAAAATTTTTGTGTTGAAGTACCTCAGTTGTCTACATAGATACATTCAGGAGGAAATGGATTTCCTCAACATCTCCTCACTTGGTACGACATATCGGTATGCTGCCAAGATTGAGCTGAAATTCAAACAAAAGAAGCAAGACTTTGGATCTGCAAATCAAAAGAAAGCGAAAGGTGCCCACAAATGATAGAAAAAAGGAAAAATACAAGGCATGGAGGCTCAAGACAACCTGCCAAAGCCGCAAGAAAAGAAAAACATCGAGAAGCTGAAGAAGGACATGGGAAAGTGGCGTGAGTTCCATAAGAGCTCCACTCACAACACAAGTGAGTGTCGGGCCAAACAGTCATTGATGGCCGAGATGAGGGCTTTTGAATCAGATGCATGCTCTGACACTGAATCAGAACCTGAGAAGGGGAATGACAAAGGGAATCATATTATCAATGCAGAGACCAATGCCACCGTTTCCATCATGAAGATCCAAAAGGAAGAACTGGAATATCCAGAGGAGGAGGAGCGTCTCTTCCATTCCCAGATGTGGGTAAAAGGTTCCCCGCTACATTTCATCGTCGACAAAGGGAGCCAATAGAACCTCATTTCAGCAGAGTTCATGAAGAGGTTGGGCTTGCTGAACACAACACACCCACAACCGTACACCATCGGGTGTCTTCACCAAGGACGGTGTTGAGTCTCAAAATGGTCCTTATTTTCACTCCATTAATTCACTAAAAACTTCACAATTACTTCCATTTCGCCTTCATATCACCTCCACATCATTACATTTACCTCATTATTGGGTTATAACTATGCTTTTCCAAAGTTTATCAATTCTTAACATTTTAAGTGAATTTGTGGTTAAACTTTAGAAAATAATA
>ML778287.1:90178-129044 GCA_009831015.1 Picea engelmannii
AGTGGATTGATGGATTGATTGCAACTTTTGCCAAAACCCTTAAAACAGTGGATTGATGGATTGATTGCAACTTTTGTTGTATCTAATGGATACATAAACTAAGAGGATAAATTGTTAATAAAAAAATCCGAGTTTCTTAAATAGACCGATGATATAGATTTAAATATTGATATGGCTAGTATCTTAGCAAAGGTTAATGTACCCGTCCCTCTTAGTACTGATATTGTATTTTTTTTTTAAATACCTACAAGAAGGTTGCTATTGCAACATCTTGGAGTGTCGCTCCCATAGCAACCACGTTGGACATGATACCTCTTAACGTCGCTCTTCCCACGTTTTAGACGTCTCTCTTGCCACCTTAAGAACGTCTCTTTTTCCACCTTTGAAACGTCTCTTTTGCCACGTCTGAAACATCTCACTTACCACGTTTGCAACATCTCACTTGCCACGTTTGCAACGTCTCACTTGCCACGTTTGAAACGTCGGTCTTGCCACGTCTGAAACATCTCACTTGCCACATTTGCAACGTCTCACTTGCCACATTTTCAACGTCTCACTTGCCACATTTGAAACGTCGATCTTGCCACGTTTGCAACGTCTCACTTGCCACGTTTGAAACGTCGGTCTTGCCACGTTTGAAACATCGGTCTTTCCACGTTTGAAACATCGCAATACAGATGAAAACTAGGTCGTCGGAAAATCGACGTCATGTGAAACGACATTTGAGGAGGTCTGAGGTTTGTCGGTCTTCCGACAATAGAAAGTGGCAATTGCGTCGAACGCGCCATCAGAATTTGACCCAAATGCAGTAGTGTATGTATGTATGTATGTATGTATTATGCCATATCTGGACGCAACAAACAAACCACCAACAGGATCGCTATAATTAGTTGAGGTTACCAACGTATTACATATAGTTAAAATAATACGCCAAAGAGAGGAGGCGTGCGGGTTTGAACCCAGTACATCCCCAAACAAACGCCCTATTAATACCTCTGCCAATCATTGGGCCAAACGACTGGATTGGTTAATCCGCCCATATTTTTATTTAAAAATTGAAACTTGCCAATGCACGGGGAGAGGACCAAGGTGCACGATCGTACAACCAAGGTATGTAATTTGATAAATATTCCTTTTAATTTATTGCAGGTTGCAGGCACGGAAACCAAGACAGAATTTTTCTTGGGCCTGAAAGTGCCAGACTCAGATCGAGGTGTGGAGATAGTCATTTTTGGGTAATTCGACACCACAAATTCAGTGGTGTTGTTTGTTTTTTTATCTAAGAAAAGATTATGTAGCTTAGCTTCAAAATGAGGTATACTTATGTATTTTTCCAAATTCTTTTGTTGAGTTAATAAAAAGGCCTACCCATTTGAAACCAAGACCCGAAGACGTAGTCCACCAGGGACGAACTATGTTATCAAGTTTTTGTGTTTAGATCTAATGCTTATGTCTTTTTATCATCGAGATTTCCTTCTTTATGGTGCATTTCAGTTTATTCTCATTTAATACAATTCTTTAATAAGTCATATCGATGAAAAGATCTTGCATCACAAAGTTTCGTCAATGATAAGGTAGTTTTTTAGCTTGATACAGTATACGTTGTCGATCGTCTCTCGATAGATGTTGAGAGAACTTTAAGGTTTGAAGATATATCAAAATGTCTCCATACCAGGGGTCTGAAGATGAGATAACGAAAATGTGTTCATCTGTGAATGAATTGACATGAATGATGTCCTCATCTAATCGATGGAAGTCTGATATTAACTTGGCAAAAACTATCAATTTCTTGGATTTTGCCGAAGAAAAAATCGAGGTCAAACTCTTGCAAAATGACAATCCATTTATTGTATTTTCCCCTTATGATATGCCTAGTAAGGACATATTGAAACAGATTGACATCAACAACTATGGTAGTTTTGCAAAGAAATATATAATGTTTCAATCTTTGAACCGCGTGTATGGCAGCCAAAGCTAGCTTCTCAACATGTACTTGAGTTCAGGACTGACTAAATTTCGACTAAGGTAGTAGACGACGTTCTCATGGAGCTCATCATACCCCTGAACTAAAACCATACCAACTGTCCCTTCGGACGCGATGATATAAAGCAAGTAATATCTATTGTAGTGTGGAGGCTTCATTAGAGGCATCAACACTAAGGATTTATTAAGAGCATCGAATGACTGCTAGGCTCATTCATCCCATATAAATGGAGTGTCCTTCTTCAAGAGATGCATGAAACCCTTAGTAATATTGGCATAGTTTACTATAAACTGACATAAGAAGTGAACTTTCCCCTGTAAACCTTGAAGTTTATGATTGTTGCACGGGGGAGGCAATTGAAGTATTGCCTCAACCTTTAAAGGATCCACCATGATCCCAGTCTCAGAAACTAAGAATCCTAAAATATGATCCAACCTAATGCAAAAGATGCACTTATGAGAGTTTAAATGGATGCGATAATAGTGGCATCTCTCAAAAACTAGTCGAAGGTAGGTAGAGTGATCCACTCTCTTCTGAGAGTGAGCAGCAAGATCATCAAGGTAATCTTCGACTATATGATTGAGATCGTGAAAGTTGAAGGTCATGGCTCGTTGGAAGGTTGGTCTGGCATTTTTAAGGCTGAAAGGCATTTTCCAGTATGCAAAAGTACCCCAAGGAAAAATAAATGTCGTCTTATGTTGATCCTCCGGTTTAATCTAAATTTGGTTGTATTCTGAAAATCCATCCATGAAAGAAAAAACCTCACTTCCCGCACACTCATTGAGAATATGATCAATGAAAGGTGTCAAGAAGTTTTATTTAGAACATGCCTTATTTAGGTCTATAAAATCCATGCATACATGGATGGTTCCTTTCTTCTTATTCACGAGAACGTTATTGGATACACATTCAGTCAAGGGAACTGGCTAGATAAAACTTGCATTAAGCAGCTTTTCCACCTCTGCCTTAATAGCAGGGGCCTTCCTAGGATTAATAGTTGTAAGTCTTTGTCGAACAAGTTTCACATTTGCGTAGATTTTAATCTCATGTTCAAAAATACGAGGGTCAATTACTGGCATCTCTTCATATGACCAAGCAAATACATCATGGAATTCTTTGAAGATATTGGTATAGATCTAATTTTTTTCAGGCGAACAATCTGCATCGATATATACATTTTCAATTTTACCAAGAATGTGAGAGATGTCGATCATGATGGTAGGAGAAATACTTGCCATGTTTCCTTCGGAATAAATTTTGTGCATATCAAGTGGAAATACGACGTGACTGACTATCTCACATAAAGCAGACCTAAAATTGTCTTGTTCGATCCTAAAAAGCTCTGGGAGGAAGTAAGATTGATGATGCATATCATCCCATGTCCTATAAGAACCATTCATGGCCTCTAAGATCACTTCATCTGAACGTAAAGTATCATCGAGGCAATCATGTGAGAAAGAAAATGAAGTGGCCCATATAGGATGGAGAATAGGATCATCCTCGTCTGTTTGCTATCCTGATACACTATTTCTGCCACCGACAGTGGAATTTCCATTCCAATATGTAATTGACCTTCACAAGACATGGTCAGGGAAGTTAGGGTCCAAGGATCATTAAAACACAAAGTGCAGAAAGGAATGGACCTCATTGATGAAGGAGACCTACTAGACATGGGATAAATGTAGTGAACTGGTGCCACGAAATCAAAGGTATCCATAAGGGAGGAATACATGCTGACACCAATATCCTCAATTGTTGGTTGAGAATTATCGATCATGAGGATCGAAGGTCCAACTGATGCATTGGGACTAACATGTGAAAAGGATAACTAATCGATGGTCACGATCTTTCCTTCGTGAGGAAAACATAAAGTATGGAAAATAGACGATACGATTGTCATCATAACATAAGTCCAATTATTCCCTAGTAATAATTTATATTCAAGGGACACATCAACTACCTCAACATCCACCTCCACTATCTTTCCACCTAACTGGACTAGAAAGATAGGAAGAATACCGTGGGAACGGAAAGAACGACCATCAAATGCGGTCAACATAGTCGTAGATTGAGAGAGGGTTGGAGAGCCAATGGCTTTCCAAAAAGTTAGGCACATGACACAGGTTGCAACACCTTCGTCAATAAGAGTACGTTTGATGGTATACTTTGAGTAATCCACATGGATTTGGAAGGCCATGTGGTAAGGAAAGTGAGGTTGAACATTCGTAACGTAAAAATTGATAACCTTAGAGCCACATGGATCCAGAGATCCTAACACAGATAGTAAGGCATTCCTCTATGAAGGACAAGTTTGGAGTACATCCAAAGCCAACATCGCACAAGGGGTTTGACCCAGATCCTCTACAATAGAGTAGTTCTAGGAAGCTCTAGCATTAGGGTTGTGGGTAGAGCATTTGAATACTCCTTTCAAAATACGAGGCAAAGGTTCTAGATTTTTCATCTGCAAAGGCATCTCCAGAGGAGAAGGAGACTCTAAACCTGGAACATTCTATGAAGAACTGTAATCGTGAGACCGAGTGGCTACATTAATCTGATACTTAACCATATTTATGCATAGACGAACATTGTCATGCGCCAGATGATTTTGATTCTCATTCAACACATTTCCTACATTGTATAACCTCGAGGCCATGTGTTTATTATATGGAAAAGGATTAGTCAGCACAGGAGGTGGTAGAGATAAGAGCCTCTCAACTTCCTCAAGTTTGGGGCACAAGTGGGTAAGGTGATCATCATTACAAAGCTTACAAGGGAATTTCACCTTCCACTTCTCTTTCTTTCCCTCACCAACATTAACCTTCAATCTATCATTGTTAGCATTTTCCTTGGTTTTATTATCATTCCTCCCACCCTTACGATTGTTATCACATCCTTTATTTTTATTCCATACCTGTTGTTGGTTACCATTCAGGTTGGTCAACGACTATACAGAATGAAAATATGTTGACTGAGTGGGATTGGAGGACACAAATGAAGTCTATCCTCCTACAGACTCGCTTAGAGGCAACTCTTTCAAATGTCTTGTCACCAAGTCTGTATATTTAACATTTGTGGAGCCTATAATTCCATTGGCATGAGGCCCGGGATTTTTTCTAGGGTCATAGTTTGACCTCGGTGCATCAGGAATAATTTCGTATAACATCCCAGACTAAGCATATATGAGATCTAACTACTGGGATTTAAAAATCACTTCCTCTTCAAATGTTGCCCCTGATGTAGAGACATCCTTGGAAATATAAGGCAGTAAAGACTTAAGAAACCATTCCAACATGAACTCTGGAGGAATGTAGGATTTGATCAACCTCTTTCGTCTATGCCATTGTTGGATTTCATCCAAGATATGGGTGGTTTTTTCTTGGCAGAGGGACGACAAAAGTTCGATGTCAGCATCATAATGAACCAGAAATTGGAAGTGGTTGAGAAAGACTAAAACCATCTGGTTAAAGTTACTGTATGTCCCCCCTAGTAGCTCTAGGTACCATTTCACTACAACCCCTGTGAGGGTGAGTTGAAACAACATTAAATGAATAGAATCGTCGTTAAGGGAATTTGATGAGCACCAAAGATGAAAAGTAGTGACGTGATCACTAGGATTCTCACTGGTCTTTCCCTTGAATTTCAAAATATATGAAGGAATCTTGATGGGGACAAGGGGCCATGACGGATCATGGTGCATCGGTTCATTCATTAATCTTGATAAGTCTTCCAATTAAGCGTGGCCAGAAAATGGATTCGGGGTTGTAGCATCTGAGACCATGCTCCCGGGAAAGGTTGTTATCGAGGAATCGCAACCCATCTAGGGTTTTGGTATGCACCATGGCCCTATCTAGGATTGAAAAACCCCCCTCCAAAGTGATTCATAAGGGGTTGTTTGGGCATCATTCCAGTAGGAATGTTATAATGAGGGTTATAAATATTTCCCCCGGCTGGAGTAACTCCAAGTTGGGGGTTCCCAAAGTATGAAATAGACCTCCCCCAGGTGGAATTCCAAATGATAGATGTGGATTCGTCATGCCAAACATGTTGGTTAGAATCGATGTGGAGGGGGTAGGTGTAAAGGATGGAACATAAGTAGCAGTTTGTCCTCCTGGTTGACCACTCCATCTAGGAGCATTAAGACTAGAATTAGACCCAAGGTGAAAAGGAGGTTGGATTCCAACCGTAGGATTCATTTGGGGAATAAAATCACCGCCAAACGAGAATGGAATATGCAGAGGATCCATGACCCCAAGACCAATACTATGATTTGTATCCATCATTGAAATGGATGACGAAAATTGCGATGTGAGATTTGGCATACCATAAGAGAAAGGGTTAGAGGTCATAGGGATGGACTAAGTATTGTACCTAGGTGTACCAAAAATAGACCCAAAAGTGTTTGTCACTATAGGTTGAGTAGCAACCATAGGTTTGATAGGAGTGATGACTGGAACCTCCGACACTACAACCATAGTGGTCGAAGGCGTAGAAGGAGTTCCATTAACTACAGTAGGTATGGGAGTCAAAGGACGCCCCGTATCTTTCTGACTCGACTCATTACTCATACTTGTATGACCATAAGTCTAGTAGGTGGAGGTGTGGATAACACAGTTGATAAATTTACTCCTTTTAGAAGGAAAAAACTCAAGATGCAGTGGTAACTTCAACAAATGGTGAGACCTGAGAGGAAGCGGGTCTAGCTCCATGATGACTCGAGACTCGATATATAAAACAAATCCTAAGGCCAATTAACAATAAAAGAGAACACCAAAATAAAAAAAAGGCCAATATGCACACAAACAAGATATAGTGGTTGAACGGGGCCTCCCTCACTAAAGTAGGTATGCCTCGCCCAAGAGGGGCCTGAGACTCCCTTCAAAATATCATAGGTATCAGAATCAATTATAAGGGCCCTCATGGGCTTAACAACACAATCAGTAAGATCCCCCTTGAGAGGTAATCCTCCATAAAGGTTGTGTGTTTTCCGACCCTTATCTGACCTAGGGTATCTGCAAAATAACCCCTGCAAGTAACCTATGTGGCTACCTATGTCAAGCAACTAAAGCCACCATGATATAACCAATGCGTAAGTGAATAACCATAAGTCAGGTCCACCGTATGGGAAGGGTAACAAAGACTGAAATATTGAAATAATTGCCTCTCATAGAGGTAAAGGCACTAGAAAGACCCCCAGATATGAATATATCCCCATAAATATCTCTAACGCTAAGACGGTATTAGAGGGACATCTCTTCAACCAACTTTTTGTGACCTCGTGCTTAACTCTGGTGTGAGTGGAGCCTCATGATGTCACCAATTATACAATGTATTTCACCACTCCCTTAATCAAACAAATATGTTGATTTTAATATCCTTGGAGAAGTTTACTCAAAAAATCATATTCCAAGGCTCTATGTCTTAAACTAGTTTGTGAACCCTGAAAAATAAAATCGTTTCTAATCAATTTTAAATTTATCAACATTACTTTTAGTGGCTTTGTTTACTCAAAATATGCGGTCGTGAAACTAATTATGTTATGACTCAGCAAGTAAAATAAATGAATATGAATATAATGCAAAGTCATAACTTCAATTCTAAACAAACGATAATCTTTTCAAAATGAAATTTTCAATTCAACTCTATGACTTCAAATAAGATACAATCTTTCCATACATGTATCAAGATCAATAATAAGAACCCAAAAGATCAAATTCCATAATGAAAAATGTATATATTTTTTTGTATTTTCAATATAAAGAAATGAAAATGCAAGGACTGAACAACAGCTTGATATATAAACCCTATTGTAAGCAAAAAGAGACAAACTAAGCTAGATATCAAGAAGTAAACACCGAGCCCAAGATGTAAGGACAACCAATGAAAAAGATGATGAGAAATAAAAACCGCCAGAAAATTCAACCAAAGAAAGTTTTCCTATCACTCTACAGACACTCAATAGTCATGACAAAGACCCAAGAAGACTCAACAACCATCAAAACTCACCCAACAAACACCAAAATCAGAAATCAAGCAAAAAAGGATGGTGTATGCGACTGTCTAGGAAAAAACCACATATGTACGTGCCCTATAGAATGACAGCTCATGTGTGCATGCGCCTTTCAAGGGAAAAACAAAGAGAAATCTAAGGAGAAAAACACTCCAACCCCGAAAATAATATTATATCCCCAGTATGTTCGTCAATTCTATTACGAGGAAAAACACTCTATGGCAAGGGGTAAACCCACAACAGACGGAAATGGCTACAGAAATCAACTATAATCTCAAGTACGCTATAAAAAAAAACATGCTAACAAGACAAGATAAAGGGACTACCTGGTTCAGATGTTCGATGAAGTCCACCATTGAGCACTCGACTCAAAGCTATATACTTGCAACTTGTCCTAAACAACCAAGATACGCAAGCATATGGTGACAATATATAAAGTTATCACATACAATAGCATAATCCATCAATATTCATAACAAATATGTTGATGGAATAACAATTCAAATATTTGCAAAACATTAATTGGACGATAAAAGAGTATTTCTATTAAAATATGATCAACAAAAGTGTATGAGTGAAAAACTTCAGTGTCGACATGTCTAGGAACCGAGAAACTAAGTCCCTTCCAGCTGGGCCTCCACCACTTCAATCCTCCACCAAAGGCAAGCTCATATAAGAGAGACAATGATGTTCCCCATGTTCCCCTTCAAAGAGGGAAGAGCTTGGGGGTTGAACAATGTTTTCAGACTTTAAAGGATAAAGGGATGCAGGCTCAATATGAAGTGAATAATTTCTCTAGAGTAACTTTGCTCTCAAAAGTTGAATTCTTCTCCTCTTCTCCATATCTTGGATATAGCCCATTTATAGCCTTCAAATGGAACTGAAGGTTTGATTCGGATCGTTTCCAGTATATGGAATTTCAAGGATCATGGATCTCATGACGTGACATGGAAACCCGACACCATTTTTTAATTTTTGGCACAAAAACTGATGTACGCAGGATGTAATGGTGCAACTGCATAAACACATGTTGTATAGTTGTTAAGGTGTGTATATGTGGAAAAATATTATTTTATCTCTAGGAACTGCAAAAAGGGACTTCAAGTCTCCATAGGGAAATGGAAAATGCCTTCTAAGCAAGTTGCATGGGGTGAGGCAAATTTTTCTATAACACAATTGTTGTAGAACTTCTTATGTAACATCTAGAGAAGTTCTAAGCTTGACCAAGAAAGGGACAACCTCTTGAGGTAGCTTTAAAGTGATGGCCTTCGTATGCTAGGAAAAATGAAATGGATTTGAAATGAGCCATTGTCTGATGTATTCCATAGAAAATATTTATGGAGTTAGGAAAATTGGGACCTTGTATGGATCTTGTTCAAAATCGTATACTCTAATGATGGTGTGATCCACAGCTAGGTACCAATATCCTAATATGGTATCTTTTCTCAACTATAGTATGGTTTTAAACTCATGAAACATCCTAGGAGGTTGAGTGCCATGGAGTAGAATGTAGCATGCACTCATGAACTTGTTTACATAAAGGTTGAAACCTTTATTCTGGTCTCATTTCCTCACCTCCTCAGTCCACTCAATTACTGACTTGGATTTACTTGAATTGTATATTGTTTTCATTCCAAAGATCTCAAAAAATGAAGAATTATTGAATAATATGAGGTGCACCATGTAGGCCGGGTACCTAAAAGACTTAGTGAGGTGGAAATTTGACAATTGGAAGTTTAAGAATTCTTGTAGGAACTAAAAATAATTAAATTTTGTGAGGGTGATTGACTCTGGTGGACATGATATAGAAATAAACCCTAAAATGGTATCATCCATTGATTTATCATGTTCATAGCCTAAAACCTGAAAAATTATGGCAATAGCCTACCTAGTTATTTCAGGGAAGATGGTGTATTTGAGAGGTAGACTAGTTGGTAATGAGGCATATGGGGCTAATAGATTTCTTAATAGCTTCTATGTTTCATATTGTGATAATTCTTCGTACTTAGAGTCAAGATCATCATCATCCAATATTTATTATACAACATGGTCTGGAATTTGGAGCATTTTGGCAATGGATACTTTACTTATTTCACAAACTGTCCTAGAATCATGTACATAAATTATTTGTTACATATCCACCTGGTAATTGACAACACACCAATTAACTAATTCTGGAAAATGACAATTTTGTGGAACAATTGATCTGGTCAAGCTTGACTCCCATAAGTTCAAGTAGTTTCGACCATTGTTAGCATCGACTTGGGCTCACTAAATTAATTGGTGAAAGTCAGGGAAAGGCAGTGCAGGGTTAAAAACATCCCTTTCCCTGTCCTCGAAGTGGTCATCATGTACAGTCGTTTTCTTGGATGGTCAGATTTGGATAGGGTTTTATTTAATGACCATTTGATTTCTTTTAGGGGGAAAATATCGACTACCTTTATCCATCTATCCTTATTTTAAACAATTTGAACACATTTGAAATAAGGAAAAGAGAACACTACCCAAACTTATTTGTCAAAGGAGAATTTGACTTCTTTTACTGGAGTCTACTATAATTTTAACAGTGTTTACCGTGTACATTTACCTCATTTGCTTCGGGGGTAATTTTTTTAACTTTTTTTAAAATTTATTTGGATTACATCGATGTGGCTCATTATTTATTTGGCTTACATCACCATGGCACATGTCATCAATTAATGCATTTCAAGGGTGAGATAAAGTGGTTTCATAATACCACCCCTGGATACCTAAATGAATAAGATGATGATACATTATCACCCATTAATACAATGGTTCTGAATTTAGGCCTCCGACCCTTTGTTATCCAGTGTGCAATTTCATTGGTCAAAATAAGTTGAGATCGTTGATATTAGATCTATATCAATGGTTCGATCATGTCTGTTGAATTTTATTTTCAAACCATGTTTTCTATCTGTTGTTCCTACATAACTATGACAAAGTGATGTAATATACAGGGTATCGAACCTAAACTAACAAGTGAATGATAGGGAAAACTTGAAGTGAATGGAACTCAAACATAACCATTGTGAACCATATAATATGGAAGAAAAATCTACGGGATATACATTCTCTATCTATATCATAAATGAAGCTACATACCGACAACATTCTGTTGACGAGCGAAATTGACCACTCGTCAACGGGAAGAGTGAGTCTGGTCTGGGGTTGTCTAATTAACCCAAGCCATTTGGATTGACTCACTCTGACGGGTTTAACGGCTCCGTTGGCCAATATAAAATCCTAAAAGAAACAAATAAATGAAACAAAGAAACAAAATAACTCACCAATTACTAATTACTAATATATATATATATATATATATATATATATATATATATACAACTTATTTAAATAAAAATTATATGATAGGTTTGTTTATCTAATATATATACAAGATATACAAATTATGAGTTTTAATCTGAACTCATAAAAAAATCAAATGTAGAAATGGTTCTTTTGATGAAAGTAAATAAAGAAATCAAAAAGTATTATTTCTTTTGGTTTTTTTTTAATCTATATGCATCTGTAAGATCAAATATCAAACTACTATTTAAACAGAAAAATGTAGACAGTGAAATTTATACTACATATAAGAATTTCTATAATAAACAAGAAAATAAAAAGGAACAGACTAACCTATTAATCACTTGAAGAGTATGCATCCAACTATTTGTATAAATCGTACGTCAGTCCATCCACGAGATAAATCTGTTGTGCATCTTCACACTGTTTGGAATAAACACCAAACTGTACATTGACTGGTGTATTTAATTGATAAAACGATAGGATGAAAAATAATTGTTGTGATATAATATACTGCAAGTAATAACTCATAAGATAAATCTGATAGTTACAGCTTGCATTTAATCAGTCAACATGTTTAAGGTAAACCTTATAATACGAATTGAATGATCATTCACTATTTTCATATAATTGAAGCATAAAATCGTGAACTGTGAGAGAAGAACTATCTTGACGACATAATAATCTGTGAAGACAAAAGCTATCAACAGTCATCAAATAATCAAGATAAACAAATTATATACAACAACAACATTTACAAACAGCTAAGGCAGAAATGTAAACATATGTTATGTCCAAATTCGAGTATAAGATTGTTCACAACTAGCCCCAGGTCAAGATGTCTAGATTACAAAAATAATGGGTTTATAAAGCCTTCAGAAAGGTAACTGTTTCCTCTTCTGAGATCAGATATTGATTACAAAAATAAAAGGGGGATACAACCACCCAGATCATACTAAATCCTCTAAAGCTAACAAAAGTTTATTTCTAATCATACAAAATGTATCAAAGATATGACTAGAAAGTCCCAAAGATGCCTCATATCAATTGGTAACCATGAACTCCTGAATATCCTGAAAGTAAAAGGAGAAATAGAAAGATTCAGATACATATTCACCCATTAATTTGCAAATTTCGAATTAACATAACTGGTTACAGAATCTTGTGATTCTGTAGCTAGTTATTTTAGTAAATGAAATCCAATTTATTGAGAGAACAAATCAATCTAGTTTTAACAAATAATCCTATTTTAAGATAAAAGGATCATACCTCCAACTGTAAGATCAAATCGCATCAGACAATCTTGGAATTTACTATAGCTATTGCAGCTTCAACATTTTTAAATATTATATTCCTTGTGGTCTTCATACGTTTCTCTTTTCTTTGAAAGACAGACTCGGGCCTATGGTTTTTATTAGTTAAGGCATCAATCTGATCAGTGAGAGTCTTAACCTGTGACTGTAGGATGGATACATCAGTGTAGTATTTATCGATCCAGAAATGACAAACTTCACACTTCGACTGAGCGACGGTCTCTTGGGAACAAACATGATTTTGAACTAGAGCATCTTCCAAACGAACAGTAGATTCATTACCCAATTTAATACTAGGAAACTCTACATTATGTTTCAGACAGGGAGGTAAATTGTCCACAAAGTTGCAGGGACGATCGAGGTGTGGCTCGAACGAAAGAGGGTCTTCTTCAGTGAGGAACCTATCAATTTCGGAGTCCGAACTCTCATGGACCTCAATCATGCTGATCGAGCTCGCATGACAGTTCGACTTGTTACGAAGCCTCCTCAAAATCAACCTCCCGACTCTCTTGTTCTTAAAATTTATATCAGCATTACTTTTAGATATCTTGCCTGTAGATTTCTTTAAATTTTTAACAGAGTCATTAAGATGTGTAGCTTGCCCATGGGTCTACTCAATAACCTTTGGATCGAGTAAGGGTTTGTTGTAGGAGGCTAAGACATAGACCTGGGTAGGTGAGAGGGGCGTTGTAGGGTAGATTCGGGTTTCTTCAATCACAGACTTGTCGATCTCTTCAACATTGGGATTAGAGAAACCATTTCTGATTAAAAATGAGTCCCAATTATCATTCTGCAATTCTAATTGATGCACAAGCAAGATTTTTATTAAACCGTGATGGAAGAGGCTCGAGTCTGATCGTTGCTTTCTATACCTTTTGCCCATTTTATAAAGGCTCCTCAATAAATAATACGACATGTTCAAAGGGAACCCCATAAAAATCATGAGCAGACACAAATGATAAAGAAACACAAGACCAAATCGTCCTTCACAGGTGAAAACTGTTTTAACATAGAAAGCAAACCATGCCAACGAACTTTCAGTAAAGAGATGGGCATACCTTTGTCACATCCTTTTATCTTCCGAGATGTAAATAGAAGACTCCAAGGAACTTCTTCCACCTTTCCACTTTTGAACCACCTTTGACCACTTGCAGGGATTCATGTAGCTTGACTCAAGAAATCCTTTGTAACCTCAAGTTGGACATCACCCACCTTAGCTCTACACCCATTGAAGGAGAAAGCGAATTCCTAGGCAGTTTGTAAATTGAAACCCTGAAATTTTCTAAGGAAAATGAGCCAACCATTACTCTCCAGATCTTCTCTGGCATCATCATATAAGAGAAAAGTTTGAGTGTGATTAGGTTCGACTCTAATGACAGGAGCCATGTTGAATCAATGGGCAGTCAATCAGGCACAATGCGTAGGGAGGGTTTGTGAGAACAGACCAGAGCCATACCCTGAGCCCAAGAAACACCAACAGTGAACGGCATATGAGCTGAAAACTCATAATGATAAGATGGGTGTTAATTGAAAAGCATGCGAAGAGGGTTTTCAAAGCCTAAGGCCAGTCTTGGAAATGATGGATGACTTCAAATCGTATCGCCACCTTTCATAAAGTACAAGCCAGGACCATAGCATTAAAAAGGAAATGAGTGCGAGACATAGTGGGTTCGATCATATGGTTTGGGAGGTTGAAAATCGAAAATAAAAAAACCTAGTAATGAGGAAACATATAACCAAAAATCAAACAAAAAAAAAAAAACATACCAATTCTCAAATCAAAAGGTCCTTTGTTGACATAACTTACAATCCCCAAGCATATTTGGTATTCAAGGAATCGAAACAAAGTGAATAGTCTTCATAGCAAGAAACAAGGCTTCATTAATAAACTATAGAAACAATTTTCCTTTAATAAATTTTCAAAC
Source organism: Picea engelmannii (assembly GCA_009831015.1). Classification (NCBI taxonomy): domain Eukaryota; kingdom Viridiplantae; phylum Streptophyta; class Pinopsida; order Pinales; family Pinaceae; genus Picea; species Picea engelmannii. The sequence continues at coordinate 104,735 of ML778287.1, forward strand.
AGAATGGTAACACAGTCGCAAGTTTTCATGCTTCGTTTTCATGCTTTCAGTCATGAACAAAGCATGAAAAAACAATAGGGAAAAGCGACAACTTACAACTGTCATTTCAAAAATTGCTTATGAAGAGTAATAAAAATTCATGACCCCAGTTAGGCAGCTATATAGATCATTTAATTGATATAAAAAGTTAAAAAAAAATGTTGGGCTGCCAACAATGGTGACATGCTGGGAGAAGCAGTTATCTTTGTAATACGAACAAGTTCAGGTTAGAGAAATATGAAAAACTTTAAATCGGAAAATAACTGAAAGGTTATTTGAACATCTTTAATAATCATGACGCGGTCTAGTTTCAGATATCTTTCGTTTAAAAAGAACGAAATATGGTGACAAATTCACAAAAGAAATCCACGACATTTAAGTTAATGTCTCCAATATTGTTGACAGGGCCACTACTACGAGTAGGCGTCCATAGCCTCAACAGGGATGTCAATTGACCCGCTCTGACATCTATGTCTTGTCCAATAGATTTCAAATCATAACGAAGGATGCTTATGGCCAAAAAAAACAAGATTCATACCTAATAATTTTCTTTTACCTGACATTGCTTTACTGCTAGCGGGCCTATTCAATACCCTGATGAAGTTGTCTTGGCGTCATGCATGCATTTACCCACTTCCAGCAGACCTGTTCAGTGTCCTGGCGGGTTTACAAACATTTCCCATAGCTCTCTGAGAGGTTATTCACATTTTGATATAGTTTTAAATATATTCAACAGAGCGGGGTGACGCTGAAAATTCCAGTTTTTTAACACAACTTGATATTTCATAGGCCTTTAAATTTTTCTTGCTAACCTTCATCAAGATCTGAAAAACAGTTCATTGATAAAATTAAATTTCAAGGACAGGGAAACATCATTGAGTTTCTTTCTTAAAGAGAAGGGATAGCGTAAAGAGATTTTTTAAAGATAATCGTGAATACTTTCAAGTGCAAATTGAAACCGAGGAATCGACTTTCAAACAAAATGTCATCTTTAACTAGCCTACAATTTCAGAGAAAGACAACAATTGATGTTCTGACAGCCTTTGACAGTTATTTCGAGATGAAGCATTATGTTCTCTTTGTCTGAGCTAAATTGTAATTCATGCATGTTTGACTCAAAAGGACTAATAAAAAAAAATGAAAACAAAAACAAAACGACAAAGAAAAACAAACAACAAAGAAATCAAAATCGAAAAAATATGTACAAAAGGTGTATTAGAGAGTTTTCAGGTGAAATGCCTTTTGAGAGCTTGGCCATTCACTAGGAAGGTGTCTGGTTGTCCCTCTAAATTCTACAGGAGGAAAGAACTGGGACCTAGTTTTTAGCAATTAAAAATGGTCCCAACCACAGGTTTTGGAACTTAGTATGTTCACCTTTCCCCTCATGAGGTTTGTCCCACTTAAGGACAAGATCACCTACTTCAAAAATTTTGTCTAAGGAAGAATTGGAATCGAACCAGTTTTTGACACTAAGTTGATGTTGATCCAATTTTTGTTTTGCTTGAGCCCTTACTTCCTCTAACTTCAGCAAAGCATTAATCCAACTTTCCAAAGGAGGACAGTCTTCTTCTTGAACCTTCTACGATAACTGTAGAGATGGAAGAAGAACATGTGGTGGAAGAATAACTTCCCTACCATAAACGAGAAAAAAGTGGGAATTACCAACAACAATTTTAGGAGTTACCCTATCAGCCCAGATTGCATTAAATAGTGCATTATGCTAGTTTTTACGGTTTTCGGAGACCATTCTCTTGATGATCTTGATCAGCTTTTTATTAGTTGATTATGCCAAACTATTTCCCTGGGGGTAATAACTGGCAGAATACTTTAGTTTTATTCCTTTTTCTAAAGCGAAATCACTCATTTCGAGAGACGAAAAATAGGAAGCATTATCGAACACTAGGCATTCAGGAATACTGAAACGAGTGATAATATTTGAATTCAGGAAAGATATTACCTGGTTGGTGTTTACCACTTTTAATGGTGAAGCCTCGGACCATCTAGTGAAATAATCTATGTTTTTTATGATGTATTTATGTTGTTGCGCGGAGGTGGGGTTGATTGGGCCTATAATATCAAGGTCCCGTTGTTGAAAAGGGGAGTCTACCGAGACAGGTTGCAGCGGGAATGATGACTTATGTACTCGTCCAGAAGCCTTCTGACAGATTACACACTTTTAGCATAACGCATGGGCATCTTTGAAAAGAGTAGACCAGTAATATCCTGCCCTTAATACTTTGTGGCCAGTGGTGTCTCCACCAAAATGCCCACCAGCTTCCCCTGCATATAATTCTAATAAGACTTTGTCTGCTTCATCTTTTTCTAGACAACGCATAAGTATTCCATTGAAATTTTGACGAAACAATATGCCATTTACCAGCTGAAAAGACGAAGATTTTAATCTTAACGCTCTCCTCTTTTTTGGGTCAAGGTGACGGGGAGTTGATCCGTGAATTAGATAAAATTTTATGTCATCATACCAAGGACTAGTAATATTTTGTGCACAATAGATTTGATTTTGATTGGGTTGATCTTGAATTAACATATCAGTTTTATTTTGTTGTTGTACAGCTGAATCAGTGACCAATTTACATAAACCTTGGCCTCTAACAATTTGTGCAGGAGTGATTTCAAGGTCATATTCTTGTAAGGACATGACCCAGTTTGCCTTTTTTTCACCCAGTTCTTTCTGTACTAACAAATTTCGGATAGAAGGGTAAGGGAAAATGATTTTCATCCTAGATTTCAGTAGATAAGATCGAAAGTGTTTTGCTGCTTTAAAAACATCATAAGTTTGTGGATCTACTGCTGGGTAATTAAGTTTCGCTCCCTTAAATGCTGAGATCATAAAGAAAATAGGAACTTCGTTGTTTTTAGCATTCTTTTGGGTTAGCACAGTGGCATAAGACCGATCAGAGGCAAATGTGTAGAGAGTGAAATCTCGCGAAAAGTTAGGGTTCATTAGGGAAGGAGCTTCTACTATGGCCTTTTTTATTGAGTCAAAACCTTGAATTTCTAGAGGTCCTCAATGGTACTGTACATCCTTTTTTATTAAGTTTTGTAATGGCCTGACCATTTCTGAAAAGCTGAGGAAAAACCTTCTAACAAAATTTATCTGACCTAAAAAAGATTGCATAGACTTTTTGGAAGAAGGGGGGGCAGTTTTGAAATGACTTGGGTCCTTTCAGGGTCAATGATCATCCCTTCATTAGATATAATGAAACCGAGAAGCTTACCTTGTTCTACTGCAAAGACAAATTTCTTAGGATTTAAAGAGATGTTGTACTTATGACATCGTTGTAGAAGAGATCTTAGATGAGATAAATGATCTCCTTTATTCTTTGAGAAGACAGTGACATCATCTAGATAGACTACTACAGATTGATTGATTAGACCACGAAAAGCGATATCCATCGCTCTCTAAAAGGTGGCACCGACATTTATAAGCCCAAAGGGAATCTTCCTATAAGCATAGGTTTCCCATGGAGTACGGAAAGTGGTCTTTAGCTGGTCTGGGGGAGACATAAGGACTTGGTTATACCCTAAAAAACCATCCAGCAGCGATAATATTTCAGAACCGGATACTTGTTGGAGGATATGTTCCATGGGAGGAACTGGATACTTTTTCATGTGTTAAGGAAGAACTATTCGTTTTACAATTCACTGATTTTCTGAATTTATCGTGCAAATCATAAAATCTTTCTAGTCTTACCACAGATTTTGGGATAGAATTTACCAGATCTGATGTTGACTCTGGGGATCTCGGGTTCGGTATTACCATAAAATTGTGAAGGTCTTCGTCGTGGGTACCTTCGTCAATAACTGCGCCTTGGAAAGTATCTTCCATGTGCAAAAAATTGATGATCTGTTGATCGTCATCGAAAACTCTCCAATTAGTGATGTTTTTCGGGACGGATGGTCTGAACAACAACTCGACAGAAAACGAATTTGGAGAAAGGCCTTATGCAGGAAAAAGTTTAGAGGCGACATTAGCTAACAAATCAACCTCAAAATTATTCAATCTCGGAATAGAATTATTGTTAAACATAGAAAATTTGTTTATTAAATTCCATACCTCAGTTTGATAGATTTTCAGGTGTGGAGATAAGCAGTGAATAGAATTCTTTACCTGTCTAACCACAATTTCTAAATCACCAAAGACTGTTAAATTATGAATCCTCAAATCTAGTGCTTTTCTGAGACCTTGCAGGAGTGCCTCGTATTTGGTTGTATTGTTTGTGCATTCAAATTCTAACTGGAAAGCGATCAAAGTTTTGTTATCTGCTGGATCAATGAGCACACATCCTACACTGAATCCTTCCTTATATTTAGATCCATCGAAGTAAAGAGACCAGATCTTATTTTCGTCAGGTGCATGTGACCACTGAGAGAGGGTTGTTGACCGTGTGCATGTCATAATTTCGGACTGTTTTTCTGGGTCAGTAATGGTAGAGGTTTCAACCATGAAATTGCCAAAAAAAGTGTTCATCCCTTGCATTTTGGGTGAATTGGAGAAAGCAGTGAATGGTTCATTAGGATCATTTAAATTAGTTACTGTAAACTTAAGATAATGCTCACGATTGACCTTGATTCTGTTAGGCTTTCCATTCTCAGGCAACCACAAGTGAGACCAATCTGTCACAAAATAACCATGTAGCTATTCGAACCAATCTCTACTTAAAAATAAGCCATATACTTCGGGGATATCAACGAAAATAATATCAATAATCTGATGGACTTTAGGACTAGATGATAATGTGATAAGTACATTTTTTAATTCACCTATTACTTTAACACTAGTCCGATCAAGCTGAATAATTTTCAGACTAGAAGGTTGAACTTCAGCATTGATTTTTTGGTAGACAGACCAAGGAATTATGTTTGACAATGCACCCGAATCTACCATACAATTATGTACATTCCTATTGAAAAATTCAAAAGTCAACAAAAAGGGTGGGACATTTCTGCGAGTATTAACAGCAAAAGTTTGTTGTTTTTTAGTCGCAGCCCCTGGAACTATTTTATCTACATTTGTTACATTTTTTAAAACAATGTCTCTTTTATCATAGGACTCTAGTGTCATTTTAACGAAGACTTTTTGATGTGTTTTGGGGCTGTAATATGCAAATTTGTTGTTGTTCGGATTGTTGTTTTTGTTGTTTTCTGCAATATTTTGTAGCATATTTTGCAGAAGGAATGGAAATTTTAATAATTCATAAATAGAAATATTAGCTCTAAGTTTTTTGAGATCCTCAATCAGATCATACTCTAAACTTGGAGTTGATGAATTCTGTTTAGTTTCAATTGGTTTAGACTGTTTTTGAGGTGCATTAGTTCCAATTTCAGAAGAGGATTTATTTTTTGTTTTACATCTCGTATTGTAAGGATGCACTGTTTCGAAATTAGATTGAAAGATGCTATCTGAAAAATGCCCGAAAATGTTGGGAGAGGATTCGTCTTCTTCCACTATTTCTTGTTCAACCACGTCTTCGGGAATCTCAGGAGGAACTAAGTTATCATGTGCCTCTAGAATCATCTGGATAACATACTGTAGGATTTATAGGTTTAGGCCTTCAGAATTTGAGTTAGGCCGGTTTGTGGGAAAAGGCTTTCTGAAAGAGGGTTTGTAAGGCCCTTTGCTTGAAGAAGCTTCTTCAGCTGATCTTCTCAAATCTATAACCTGATTTGACAAATTTTGAACGACCTTGTGTAAACTTTCAATATTAGAACCGTTTGATTGAGTTTTGGTCTGGGGAGGTCTAGGAAGAATTTTGATTTTCTTCTTGGAGGATGAAGTAGTCTCTGCCTCGTTACAGATATTGTCCTTTAGGTTGAGAATATCTTTCCCGATTTGACTCGCCTCCTCAAAGGCTTCTAACAATGTTGCTTTCTTAGACCTTTTTACCCAAATGACTATGTTTTGGTGTAGAGATTCCATGTAGTATGCGACGATAAGATTTTCGGCAGGCATTGAATCCGTGGGGATTCGATTCTTTAATGTTAGAAACCTTTGATTAAAGTCTTTTATTTTTTCCTTGGGTGACATCTTTAAACTAGAGAGTTCCATGACTAAGTCTTCGGGAGATTTGTCGTCTTCAAATTTCTCAAAGAAGCAAGATTTGAATCTATCCCAAGATACAATGGTGTGGGGTTGTCGGGAAAAGTACCAGGTAGAGGCATTGCTTTCAAATGTATACGGAAAATGCCTACATACTACGTCTTTGTGTTCTACGCTTTGGATTCTAATGGCTAGTATGAATTTTTTAATATGATCTTCAGCGATCTGCTTGGAGTCTGGATTGAATTTAGGGAGCCATTTCTCCGGATGTTTAGGCAAAGGATACTGGGTTCCATGGATGGCCACTGCATCTTGATCGAGCCAAGGCCTGACGGGATTGTTCGGATTTTCCATAGGTGTGGGTGGTGTCGAAGGCTGAGATGAAGAACTGCCTTCGTTGGATAACCTTTCTTCTGAAGAAGAAGGAGATGAAGGGGGTGGTGATGGTGGAATACCAAATCCTCCTACTGCAGGAGCGCAGATGTGATCTGAATCCGTAGTGTTCAGTGTAAGACCAGTACCTTCTAGTTGATCCCTAATATCATAGAAGTCTAATGGTTGATTCAATGGCCGACCTAGTTGTTTGATACGGTCCAAAGCACCGTGTGTCCTTAGGAGGGATTGACGAACAATTTCTTGTACGTCGACCCCTGGTGGGTTTGGTGTTACTGGTTCAACGATAATCCATGGATTTTCATTTGATGTGGTTTTTTTTTTAGAAACAATGTTTTCGTTAGAATGACTTGTTGTTACTATAGGTACTATAGGTAAGCGGGTAGGTGGGGGAGGAGCCTTGCGACCTCCACGTGCCATCAATAGTATTCAGGCCCTCCTTCTAGCGCCATTTGTTGATGGGTGAAATTGACCACCTGTCAACGGGAAGAGTGAGTTTGGTCCGGGGTTGTCTGATTAACCCAAGCCGTTTGGATTGACTCAGTCTGATAGATTTAACGGCTTTGTTGGCCAATTTAAAATCCTAAAAAAAACAAATAAATGAAACAAAGAAACAAAATAAATCACTAATTACTAATATAAATATATATATATACAGCTTATTTAAATAATATTTATATGATAGGTCTGTTTATCTAATTTATATATACAAGATATACAAATAATGAGTTTTAATGTGAACTCATAAAAAAATCAAATGTAGAAATGGTTCTTTTGATGAAAGTAAATAAAGAAAGAAAAAAGCACTATTTATTTTGGTTTGTTTTTAATCTATATGCATCTGTAAGATCAAATATCAAACTACTATTTAAACAGAAAAATGTAGACAGTGAAAATTATACTACATATAAGAATTTCTATAATAAAAAAGCAAATAAAAAGGAACAGACTAACCTATTAATCACTTGAAGAGTATGCATCCAACTATTTGTATAAATCATACGTCAGTCCATCCATGAGATAAATCTGCTATGCATCTTCACACTGTTTGGAATAAATTCCAAATTGTACATTGACTGGTGTATTTAATTGATCAAACGATAGGATGCAAAATAATTACTGTGATATAATAGACTGCAAGTAATAACGCATAAGATAAATTCAATAGTTACAGCTTGCATTTAATCATTCAACATGTTTAAGGTAAGCCTTATAATATGAATTGAATGATCATTCACTATTTTCATATAACTGAAGCATAAAATCGTGAACTGTGAGAGAAGAACTATCTTGACGACATAATAATCTGTGAAGACAAAAGCTATCAACAATCATCAAATAATCAAGATAAACAAATTATAGACAACAACAACATTTACAAACAGCTAAGGAAGAAATGTAAACATATGTTATGTCCAAATTCGAGTATAACCTTGTTCACAACTAGCCCCAGGACAAGATGTCCATATTACAAAAATAATGGGTTTATAAAGCCTTCAGAAAGGTAATTGTTTCCTCTTCTGAGATCAGATATTGATTACAAAAATAAAAGGCAAATACAACCACCCAGATCATACTAAATCCTCTAAAGCTAACAAAAGTTTGTTTCTGTTCATACAAAATGTATCAAAGATATGACTAGCAAGTCCCAAAGATGTCTCAGATCAATTGGTAACCATGAACTCCTGAATATCCTGAAAGTAAAAGGAGAAATAGAAAGATTCAGATACATATTCACCCATTAATTTGCAAATTTCGAATTAACATAACTGGCTACAGAATCTCGTGATTCTGTAGCTAGTTATTTTAGTAAATGAAATCCAATTTATTGAGAGAACAAAGCAATCTAGTTTTAACAAATAATCCTATTTTAAGATAAAAGGATCATACCTCCAGTTGTAAGATCAAATCGCATCAGACAATCTTGGAATTTACTATAGATGTTGCAGCTTCAACATTTTTAAATATTACATTCCCTGTGGTCTTCATACGTTTCTCTTTTCTTTGAAAGACAGACTCGAGCCTATGGTTTTTATTAGTTAAGGCGTCAATCTGATCAGTGAGAGTCTTAACCTGTGACTGTAGGATGGATACATCAGTGTAGTATTTATCGATCCAAAAAAGACAAACTTCACACTTTGACTGAGCGACGGTCTCTTGGGAACAAACATGATTGTGAACCAGAGCATCTTCCAAATGGACAGTATATTCATTACCCAATTTAATACCAGGAAACTCTGCATTATGTTTCAGACAGGAAGGTAAATTGTCCACAAAGTTGTAGGGCCGATCGAGGTGTGGCTCGAACGAAAGAGGGTCTTCTTTGGAGGGTCTTCTACTTCTAAGGCACTAAAAGCACATTTAGACTGTTTCAGGAAAAGTTGGTGTTGGGAGAGGAGATGGAGAACTTGATCCACATGAATAATATGGTATGTCCAGGTTTTTCTATAGATGAGGATATCATCAAAGAAAACTAAGACAAAATGACGGACAAAGGGATGGAAGACATGATTCATGAGGCTTTGGAAGGTGGAGGGGGCATTACACAAGCCAAAGGGCATGACCAAAAACTCATAGTGGCCCTCATGAGTGGGAAAGGTCATCTTGGGAATGTCTACCTCTTTCATACGTATCTGGTGATAGCCTGAGAAAAGATCAAGTTTAGTAAAGAATTGGGCACCACTCAATTCATCCAGGAGGTCATCAATGACAGGAATGGGAAATTTGTCTTTAATGGTCAGTTTGTTGAGGGCACGGAAATCAGGACACATTCTCCAAGAACCTTCTTTCTTCAGGACATGACTATAGGAGAAGAGTAAGGGCTCATACTAGGGCAGATAACGCCTGCATTAAGGAGTTCCTAGGCCATTTTCTCAATTTCATTTTTTTGTGAAAAGGAGTGGCGATATGGACGGATATTGGGAGGAAGGCTTCCGGGTACAAGGGGAATGGAATGATCATGAACACCGCAGGAAGGAGGGAGGCCTTGGGGAGTGTAAAATACCATTTGATGTTTAGAAAGGAGATCTTGGAGCTCATGCGGCACCAAGGGTGTATTTTTTGCTTGAATGGCATGGAGTTGGGAAATGATACCAGAATGACCTTTTTTGAGCATCTTTTCCATGCGATGGGAACTAATGACCTCAGGTGAACCAACAGTGATGCCTTGGAATTTATATTGGTGGCCTTCTTGGTCGAATTGCATGGTTAATGCCTTCAAATCCATGAGAATGGGACCCAAAGTTCCTATCCAGTCTGCACCCAACACAATGTCACAACCACCCATGTCAATAGCAAACATATGGGATTTTAGGTGGTAGTCACCGATTTGGACACACACATTTTCACAGTGCCCTCCACATTTCATGGAACCACCATTGGCAATCATGATTTGGAAATTGTTGACAGCATGGATGTAGCAATGATTTTCTTGGGCAATGCAGCGATGAATAAAATTATGGGTGCTTCCATTATCAACCAGAATGATGACCTTCTGATGCTTGATGTAACCAATTAACTTGAGGGTTTGGGGAGTAGAAAATCCAGTGAGAGCATTGAGGGAAATGATGGGTTCTACTTCAGGAGGATCTGAGGGAGGGGTTATGTCAGTGATTTCAGGTGACTCAGACACAAGGGGAGTTTCAACGTCCTCTTTTGAAATATCCTCAGAGATGGCCATAAAAACATTTTCTTCCTTACACTTGTGGCCCGGGAAATATTTGTCATCACAATTATAACAAAGGCCTTTGAGTTGGCGTTCAACCATTTCAGCCCTGGTCAATTTTTGGATTTTTAATGGGGCGGAGGGAGTAGTGGGAGTGACGGGTTTAGGGCGAGGGATAAAGGAGGGTTTTTGGTTTTGAGATGATACAACCTGTTGTGCTTCTTTATCTCTTTTAGTAGCCTCCACCCAAGTCGAGGGTCAAGCCATGAGGACATGGGCTCGAATCTCCTCCTTGAGGCCACTAATAAAACACTCTCGAAAGAAAGCATTAGTCATGCCCTCTGTTCGAAAAGCCAGGCACTCAAAGGTAGCTATGAAGTCTTCTATTGTTCCAGATTGTTTCAACTTTGTCAAATGGCCCAAATGGTTGGTGTCTGTGTCAAAGCATTCATAAATCTCAGCCACAAATTGGGTCCAAGCAATATACCCTTGACGAGAAGTTTTTCTCCATTGCCACCATTGCCAACGTTCTTGATCTATATGGAGAACACCATACCAGAGTTTCGCCAAGTCATATGTAATGCCGTATAAAGAGAAATAATGTTCCATTTGGGTTACCCAACTAGTGGGGTCCGAGCCATCAAATTTGGTCACGTCCACCCGCGGAAGGCATATGTCACGTTCAAAGTGATGGGACTGAAAGGTATGGGAATGGGAGGAAGTTTCACCTTCATTCTTTGGAGGTTCTTCAGAGAAATGGTCATTTGTAGGGATCTTCAGTTTGGTGCAGAGTGATGCAAAGACAGATTCAAGCTAGGTGGTCAGTTCTTGTTTGACTTCCTCCATTGAGGACTGCATGGTTGTATTTATGGTAACATTGATGGACGAATCGATGGAGGCAACAGTAGCACTGAGTTGTTTCACTTCTTTTTGGGTTTCGAGGAAACTAGATTGCATGGTGTTGAAGCGAGATTCCAAGTCTTGGCTATGGGTATGGGCCATGAAGAGGGGTGAGCTGAAAAGGAGCAGGCGGGGTCAAATTTTTTTTCCGAAAAATGATATGGATGAATGTGATAAGAGAGGAGAGATGAATCCAATGGAATAGGTCTCAAATAATGGTAAAATCCCCAAATGCTTAACCAGAAAGAGATGTGTATTTACTTGGCAACCCGAACACAGTTGCACAGCAATAGATCTGGTTTGTTTTAATTTGTTTATGTTTTTGTCCCCCAAGTGTTAGGTATTCAAGGGTTCTATAGACAAGGGTTTGCCCTGTGCTATAGCTCTTTGATATACATGCAGGGTCCAACAGTAGTACTCAGCCCAATATCTTAGGGCACTAACTAAGGAGGATACACCGTACCCATATCCGTACTACCCGACTACTCAGGTACTAGAGAGTATCTTCCCGAGTGTTTTTCTCGGTGACACTATAGCAGTCCGGTGGCTAATAGGTTTATCTAAAGAGGGCTTCAAGAAATCTAGGTCGATCCGTACACAGGTGTTGTCTGATGCACTACCACTCGAAGGGGTACCAACAGAGGTTACAAGGGTGGCCAATAGATGTGCGCTTAAGAACCACTTGTATTTCCTGCATGTATGAATCCCTCAACCGCGGGTTTATGCATGTAATGACAGATCTTTGTGGCTTAAAGACGTCGGAATACGTCTCTACCCTGGAAAAAAAATTCCCACAATTCCTGCCAAGGAAAGTGCTCTGATACCACTTGCAAGATACCAGATATAATAAATATGCAGAACAAAAATAAAATGCTAGAAATGGTAGAATAACAGTAATATATCCAGCATAATCTCCACAATAACACAGAAATGATATAAGAACAACAACATAAATAGCACTTTGATTCAGAAATCAATGTTCACAGGCCTCTTCGAGGAGGCAACCTCCAATCGAGCAACGCTCTATTACAATAATCTCCAAGCTAGGGTTTTCATACCCTCGACCCTTATTTATACTAAATATGTCTATCAAGAGAAGCATCTAGAGGAAGATCCTTCTAGAAGCGGAAGCTTCTATTAGGTCTTCTTACATCTGCCTTATTCTATTTTATTGAAAGGCCTTATTAATATTGACCTTTATTACATCCGAATATATTGATCTACCTATGTGCAGGTTAGGACCCTAACAATTTATTGATCCAGAAACGACAAACTTTACACTTCAATTGAGCAACGGTCTCTTGGGAACAAACATGATTGTGAACCGGAGAATCTTCCAAACAGACAATAGATTCATTACCCAATTTAATACCAGGAAACTTTGCATTATGTTTCAGACAGGGAGGTAAATTGTCCACAAAGTTGTAGGGCCGATCGAGGTGTGGCTCGAACGAAAGAGGGTCTTCTTCAACGAGGAACCTATCGATTTCGGAGTCCGAACTCTCATGGACCTCGATCATGCTGATCGAGCTCGCATGAGAGTTCGACTTGTTACGAAGCCTCCTCGAAATCAGCCTCTCGGCTCTCTTGTTCTTAAAATTTTTGTCAACATTGCTTTTAGATATCTTGCCTATAGATTTCTTTAAATTTTTAATAGAGTCATTAAGATGTGTATCTTTCCCAAGGGTCTGCTCAATAACCTTTGGATCGAGTAAGGGTTTGTTGTAGGAGGCTGAGACACAAGCCTGGGTAGGTGAGAGGGGTGTTGTAGGGTATATTAGGGTTTTTTCAATCACAGACTTGTCGATCTCTTCAACATTGGGATTAGAGAAACCATTTCTGATTAAAAATGAGTCCCAATTATCATTTTGCAATTCTAATTGATGCACAAGAAAGATTTTTATTAAGCCGTGATGGAAGAGGCTTGAGTCTGATTGTTTCTTTCTATACCTTTTGCCCATTTTATAAAGGCTCCTCAATAAATAATACGGCATGTTCAAAGGAAACCCCATAAAAATCATGAGCATATGCAAATGATAAAGAAACACAAGACCAAATCGTCTTTCACAGGTGACAAACTGTTTTAACACAGTTTGTGGGATCGATCCAATCGTACTAGCAGGTGGGATCGATCCAATGAAAATTTAGTGGGTTTCTCCTCTGCACATTCTCCTCACTGGAAGGTGGATTCGAACAATGCAGTCGTCAACCAGTTTGGGAGATTGTTTATTTGCTCCGGGTTTGGAGCCATAGTGTTTTATATGTTTATTTTTTATTTGTTTTACTTTTTGTTTATTTTTATTTTTTATTTGTTTGTAATGTAATTTAAACTCATATTTGTATTTAATATGTGTTTATAGTAATATATAAGGGTATGGGGCTGAAGTGGAGGTAGGTTCTTATGCATGGAAGGTGAGAGGGAAAGAACTAGAGGTAGGGAGAGAGCGAACAAGAGCCGTCTATTTCATTTTTAATGGCATTGTTATCACATGCCTCGGTTTTCCTTGCCACCTAAAATTTGTATATGGGATTCATTCCATTCATGAATTTTCTCATAAGTTAGGGGGATAAGTCAATTATAGAATATTCGCATGGATTTATTTTTCTTATTCATCTAACACATCTAAGTACTGCAACCATGATCAAGGTTGCGTCCATGGTTGGTCTATCAATATTTGTCCTAGTTAAGATTATGCACGTGCCTCAATCTTCTCTCTCTCTCTCTCTCTCTCTCTCTCTCTCTCTCTCTCTCTCTCTCTCTCTCTCACACACACACACACACACACACACACACACAATCTCTATCACAGACTCTCTCTCTCTCTACCCCCCCTATGTGTCTTTCGGCTCTATTCCTTCCCTCTCACACTCTGACATTCTCTCATATAATATTGATTGTGAGTAATTTAACTTACTTCATTTGTACCTCTCTCTCTCTCTCTACCCCCCTCTTTGTATTCCTCTCTCTCACACATTCTCTCATATAATATTGATTGTAATTAATTTAACTTACTTCATTTGTATCACACTCTCAACCTCTCTCCTTGTTGGCCCTTGGTTATGGAGGTAAGCAAAGATTAAGGGAGAAAAGATGAAATGCAAACTGCGTGGAAGACATAGTGACTGATAATGGGTTGAAGTGAGTAGAAGAGTAGAAAAGATGGAGTGAAGTAAGAGATAGAAAGCCATTGGATGAGCAGATCAAGGATGACATATTAGTAAGGAAGACGGATTGTGGAAAACTCAGCGAGCAGAAAAATCTACCGTTGGATGCTTTGGAGCACCGCGCAAGAAAGAAGGAAAGACAGGTTGGTGAAGCCCTGAAAACATGGGTCAAGTTGACCTAGGGTTTTAGACACCTAGGGTTTTTGTATCTAAGGTTTTGACACTTAGGTCTCGATCTAAGGTTGTCGGTGAGCTATTGTAATGTATAAATAAAGGTCAATAGGACCTGGGATGCATTTTTGTTGTTGTTGTTATGGTTTTTGTTTGATTAGGTGATGACGAGTGATTATTGTAGTGAGATAAAGGAGCATTGAGCAGTGAGAGAAGTTTGTGTTGTAATATCTTTAGTTGGGTGTGAAGATCATCCTACAGTTGGGTGCGTAGGGAAGGGAGAAAGAGAGAAGAGATACAGTGAGAAGATCTCTTAGATAAGAGAGAAAATAGATCTGTATGCTTTCATATAATATATTATAAAGCACAGTTATGTGGGCGTAGCCCTAGGGAGAGGGTGAACCATGTATATCTTGTGTTATGTGTGATTGATGTTGTGTTCTTTTGCTTTTGTTATTCTGTTATTTCATTATTGTGGTAGATCTAAGACATAGCTTGTGAAGTAGGCTTAAAGGAGATAAGGAATAACTAGATTGTTGTGTGTTATTGTTTTGGATCCCCTTTGCATTCCTTTTAGTTGTAGACACCTGTGTCCTGCAGCCCCCTATTGATACTTCGGGTGAGATTTCATTGCCTCGCAGGTGTTGTCGAAAGGGCCAGTAGTTAGGGCTTGTTGGTGCACTCTTGAGTTTTGAACACTAGGTCTACCCCTGTGCCAACAAATGGTTCTATTTTCGGGATAGGAATCTTCTTGAGGGAATGTCAAGGTGGTTTCCATTGAAGAAAAAGATTCAGAAGTGGATAGAATAACAAGAAAAGGACTTCGCAGAAGCCCAGAATAAGAACCCTAATCTTAGCACAGAAGACTAGTTGGGAAGGTATATATTCACTAATATACACAAGATTTTCTTTGGAAGTATTCATAAGGAGTTATATGAGTGGTTATCCAAATTAGCAAATACCTAGTTCGAGATTAGATCTAGACCACCTGTGGTTTGGACTTCGACGTTGATCAAGAAGGTCAAGAGATTTGATAACATTGTGTCGAGGGTAGTAGATCACTGGTTTGATAGTACCATCAGAGGGTATATCACCGAGTTTGCTATTGACAGAGTAGATTCATATAGCCAAGCAGAGAGATATTTCTTTAAGGGACCTAGAGGAAAATTTTTACAATTTCTGAAGTTGAAGATCAAGATGCTATTGCATGAGAAGAACATCTTGAAGATATAGTAGTGGGTCAGATTGAAAATATAATGTTCAATAATTTAGACAACAATGGCGACACAGAGGTTGTACATACGCGCAGTGGAAGGACCTTCAGAGAAGTTCCTTTGGTGAACTTGTTTGAGAAAGATCGCGAACATATTCTATAGTAAGAAGGGTTTTATAGTGGAGAGGAAGAAGAGATGTTGAGTGAAGAACATTCAGATTCCATTGGGCTGAGAGAATAAAAGACAGAAGAACCTCGTCGAGAAGAGCCAGAAACTGTGCAGATCATTGAAGTAAGCATTATTACTCGTCATGTTTTTTCAGCAGCATTAAGTAACCAGAGTAACCTAAGTTATCAGAGCTCTCAAAGCACTAGTACAAGAGGTTCATCACACATTCAGTCAGGAAACCTAGGAAGATCTATGGCAGATGAGATAAGGTTAACCCACCTTTAGGGGAGATGTATCTGAAGATCCTGAGCATCACTGGTTCCTATGTGAAGTTGTATGGAGTATTAAGAACATCATTGACGAAGTTGTTAAATGAGCTCAGTTTAGTACTACCCTCAGAGACCGTGCACTGATATGGTACATGAAGTTTTTCCAAGGGGTTGTCCAACCAAAATTGTTGAACCAGATCAAGAATGCGTTGATTGCAGAGTTCAAAAAACCCAATTCGGAGTCACAGTGCATTACAGAACTGAAAGAAATTAAGAAGAAAGTAGTTGAACCTGTTTGGGAGTTTGATCAGAGGTTTAAGACCCTAACAGACCATTTGAGTTTTCAGATCCCAGAGGAACAAAACAAGGAGTGGTTCATTGTTTCCCTGTTACCACATATCAGATTTCCTCTGATGCAACAGAAGATCGCTTTGCAGGCTGAGGCACTAGAGATTTCCATGAAGTTAGAATCACCCCCTATGAGAGAATACAACTTAGGTATGAGTCAAATTTTGAGTCAACTAACTATCCTATCACTACAGGTCAAAGATATGAAGAAAAACAAGGGAAAATATAAAAGAGAATAAATATGGTGTATCATATGCAAATCAGAAGGCCATGACAAGGAGCACTTTCCCCTATTCCATGAGTACTTGGCATATGGAGCTAAAATCCCTTTGAATCAAGTTACTCGACCTTGGTGTGAGGTATGTATGAATAGACATCACCTCGGTGAATCCTATTACATGAAAAAATATGTTCAGACACCCGCAAATCTGTACTACACGTTCTGTAAGTTGGTAGGGCATGATGATAGGGATTGTAGGGCCTATGACCTCATGCATGAAAGTTCAAGAGACATATAAAATATTCAAGGTGAATTACAACAAGAAGGGAAAATTACGCTGTATAATTCCCCAGGAAGAGGAAACTTCAACCCTCGTGGTAGATTCATAGGAAGAGGATGAGGAGGAGGCATGGGTCGAGGTAGATGCCAAATCATTTGTAATAACTGCACATAGCCAAGACATTTGGCAAGGGATTTCCAGAACCCTTGTACCACTTTCATTTACTACAACTCATTTGAACATGTCATAAAAGATTGTCCTACACTGTTAGCCAATCTTCAGGAAATACGAGGAGGAAACCAACAAGTACAATTGATCACAGCAGAACCTTGTGGAGTGGATCCCAGAGTCATTTTTATCACTAGAGGAGGCGTTGCTACAGGAGAAGATAGAGTGACCCAAGGGAAGACTACAGAGCAATCAGGAGTCAGAAAATCTGTAGAGAATACACAAGATGTCACACACTCACTACCATAATCAAGTTTTCGTTGATTTCTGCAGAATCAGAGCCCCCGAAATATCTATTTCGGAGCCTTTTCCCCTATTCGCTGGGGGTTTAACCCTCGGGTGTCTCCTGACAGATCCAACAGTTGTCAGGTTTTCCAGCCGAGATCTGACAGCTCAGACAGGTTCCCAACTTGTGCATTCTCCCACGACTTCCTGAACGTGGAAAATCAACGGTCCAGATTTTCTCATGGACCTTGTGGATCTACGAGCCCGATCTCTTCGCTACCCATGAAGTTACATAAAGACAAAGTGGTAAGGAATTTAACCCCCCCACAACTTTCTCCTACCAATCTAACAGTCATGGGTGACCATCGATTTCCCGACGGGATCTCGTTCGTCAATCAACACCTATTCAGGGTTAAGGCGCTTAACCCTCCAGTTTCTTCTTCCGATCTGACGGTCGTGAGTGACCATCGATCTCTCGATGGGATCTCGTCCATCGATTCAATACTTATCAGGGATTTCTTAAGGCCTTGCACCTTCACGTCCTTTTTCCAAGTTCTTGATGGGCTTTTTCAAGAAGGGTATCTCTATGGGGAGGTTTACCCAGGGTACTATCCGAGGCAGATAAGGGTATCTCTCTCCCAAGAACCAGGCGTGAAGTCTGAATTAGAATAGTATGCATATAAATAATGATTTAAGAGAACATAAGCCACACGTAGTCTTTCCATTATAAACATACAACTACCAGTACTGATCAAACATCATACAATCATTCTTATACTGAAATTATTCACAATTTCACAGCTTATGAGCATAATTGTCAGAATACATATATTTCAAGATGCCAAAGGCAAAACACTTATCAGAAAGTAACACTAGGGGTTATACAACTACTGAGAGGGGTGCTCGTTTCCACCCAACTTTAGGCTCAGTGACTCCCATCGGATTTACCACTAGCCACCCCCGAGATGAGACCATGATGTTGTGAGACTGCGTCTCTGTTTTCCAGTGACCAGGAGCGAAGGTTACTCTCCTTCCTCTCTACTATCACCCACTCTGCATATCGCCAGAGATTTCTTTCTCCCCTCGTTTCTACCCCCAATCGCTTCTCCCCCATGCCTTATTCTCTTGTGAGGTTGTGTGTGGTGCGATTTCCCTCACGCTGGTCAGGCCTAACGGCTCTACGGATGGGTGGTTCACCTCCCCATCCCTCATTAATTCTCGAGGAGCCATCTACCTACCAGCTTGCGAGGCATTTAATTCGGGGCTAGCGAGCCACTTTTGGTTCTCCGGGCCAGTGGAGTCCAAATACGGTATTGATTTTCGGTGGAAGTTAACGCCACCTTTCCAGGTGCCTTCCACCACCTTTCTGCAGCCATCATGGTCTCTTTTTCAGCATATCCCCTCTCAGCAGTCCTGCAATATAAATTCATAATAGTATTCACATTCATCGACCTTTTCCACAAGGTCCATTCACATCACATATTCACATTTCTGAGTTTGCCACGGTTCTTGGCCAGTCCAATTATTTTTACAAACTGGGGGAAACAGGGTGTTACAATTCCCTCCCCCTTAAAGGAACATCGTCCCCGATGTTCTATCTATCAACATGTCATGCATGTTTGGATGCAAACAAAATCAGATATGCCTATTTCATGGCATCCTCCATTTCCCATGTAGCCTCATCTGGGCCAAAATGTTTCCACTGCACCTTGACCTATGCAATGGTTCAGTTCCAGAGCAGGGTTTCCTTTATATCCAATATGCATTGGGGTTCTGGTAGAAATTCTCCCTCCGGTTCCACTTGGATCACAGACCAGTCAATTATATGATTAGCATCATGTACATATTTCTTCAGTAATGAAACATGGAAAACATTATGTGATTTTACTGTGGGAGGAAGTGCTAGCCGATAGGCTACAGGTCCCACTCTATCTAGAACCTCAAAGGGTCCACAATACCGGGGTGCCAACTTGGCACAAGCTCCCATTTTCAGGGAACTCCTTCTAGGATTAATTATGAGATATACATGGTCTCCCATTTTGAACTCTCTTGGAGTTCTCTTTTGGTCGGCATAACTTTTCTGTCGGTTTTGAGCGACCTTCGGATTTTGTTTTATCCGAGTCACTTGTTGTTCCATTTCTTTCAACATATTGGGTCCAAAAGAAATCATGTTTACAGGGTTACTCCAGCTGACTGGAGTATTACATGGCCTACCATAGAGGACCTCGAAGGGACTCATCTTTAAGGATGCTTGGTTGTCGTTGTTGTAGGAAAATTCTACCAATGGCAGGTAATCTTCCCATTTTCTGGGTTGATGCATTACATGCATCCTTAACATATCCTCCAATATCCGATTCACTCTTTCTGTCTGTCCTTCAGTTTGAGGGTGATAGGCGGTGCTAAACAACAATTTGGTTTCTAAACCAACCATCAGTGATTTCCAAAAATTGGAAGTAAATTTTGTGTCTCTGTCAGACACTATCTCTTTCGGCATACCGTGCAGTCAGAATACCTCTTTCATGAATACCTGGGCGATATCTATCACCTTGCAGGTTGATTTGATGGGGATGAAATGAGCAGACTTGCTCATTTTATCCACCACTACCATAATGGCGTCATTCTGTTTGGTTGAAGTTGGCAATCCAGTGATAAAATCCATGGAGATGGTTTCCCATTTCCATTATGGGATGGGTAAAGGTTGCAATAGTCCTGTTGGGTGTCGATGTTATGCTTTAATTTGTTGGCACTCTATGCATCGGGCCAAATATTTGGCTATGTCTTTCTTCAATCCAGGCCAATAAAATTGTTTTCGGGTGGTAGTGATCATTTTCTGGTATCCTGGGTGACCAATATATGGTCTTTTATGTAGTTCATCCATAATGAACCTCTTCAAGTCGTCACACTTTGGAATGTACAGTCTATCTCTGTAAGTGAGAAGACCTCCTTCGGTCATCTGGTAGCCTTCATATTTTACTCCAGCAGGTTCTTGTTGTAGGTACAGGGTCACAGTCTGAACGAAGGGATCTGTCTCTTGTGCATTTCTGACTATGTTCTTGACATCTGTCTCGCAGGTACTCACCGTTGCCAGTTGAATTGTTTTCATGCTTCTGCTAAGGGCATCAGCCACCCTATTTTCTTTCCCTTTAATGTGTTTGATTTCAAAATCAAATTCAATAAGGAGGGCCATCCATCTAGCTTGTCTGGCATTGAGCTTTGGTTGGTCAAACAAATATCGCAATCCACAGTGATATGTCATAAGTACAATTTTTCTTCCCAAGAGGTAATGCCTCCACATTTTCAAGGCATGCACTATGGCAACCAGTTCTAGATCATGAGTCACATAGTTGACTTCATGTTCGTTCAATTTTCGAGATTCATAGTAGATCACACTTCCTTTCTGCATAAGGACTCGTCCGAGCCCTTCCTTACATGCATCTATGCACACAAGGAAGTCAGCTTCTGGGTCAACGATTTTCAACACGAGTGCATGGGTCAGTAGATGTTTCAGGGTTTGAAATCTTTCTTCACATTTCTGTGTCCACAGGAATTTTGTCCCCTTCTTCTGGAGGGCATTGATTGGACAACCAATCTTGGAGAATCCTTTTATGAATCTCCTATAGTATCCTGCTAATCCCATAAAGGATCTAATGTCTGAAACTTCCTTTGGGGTAGTCCATTCCATGATAGACCTGATCTTGTTAGGATCTACTGCTACCCCTTCCTTGGACAGAACATGTCCCAAGTAATGTATTTGCTTCTGGAAGAAGTCACATTTGTTGAGTTTAGCATAGAGTTGATGCTCTCTTAGCACTTGCAGCACAAGTCTATGATGCTCTTCATGCTCTTCTCTATTCTTAGAGTAGATTAATATGTCATCAATAAAAACTAGTACAAGTTTATCTAAAAATTTACTGAGTACATTGTTCATTAGGCACATGAAAGTGGCAGGGGCATTGGTTAACCCAAATGGCACTACCCCAAACTCATAGTGACCATACTGTGTCCGGAAAGCGGTTTTATGGATGTCTTCACCCTTGATTCAGACTTGATGGTATCCCGACCTCAAGTCAATCTTTGAGAAAATAGATGCACCTCCCAACTGATCGAATAGGTCATCGATCCTGGGCAAGGGGTACTTGTTCTTTATGGTTACTTTATTGAGTTGTCTATAATCTATACACAGCCTAAGGGTCCCATCCTTCTTTTTCACAAATAGGACTAGTGCTCCCCATGGGGACACGCTGGGTCGAATATAACCCTTATCCACCATTTCTTTCAATTTCAATTTGAGTTCAACTAACTCAGGTGTGCTCATTCGGTAGGGTGTCTTAGACACTAGCACAGCTCCTGGTGCGAACTCTATCGAGAAGTCAATGTCTCTTCTCAGAGGTAGACTCGGTGCCTCTTCCGGAAACACATCTTTGTATTCTCTCAGGATAGGGTGATCATCAGGGCTTGGTTTATCACATTCGATTGTTTTCAACACCTATATTGCATATAGGGGACATCCTTTTCGGCAATACTTTCTCATTTGCAGGGATGATATTTGCCTCACCGAGATAGGTTTTCGGATCCCTTGAAGGGTTATCCTTTTTCCTTCTTTTCTCACACATTCTAAGGTTTTATGGTAACAGTCCAGTCTGGCTTTATGGGTGACCAGCCAGTCCATACCAATCAATAGATCGTATGATCCCAGGGGTAATATGTTAAGGGTTTCTTGGGTGGGGAATTCACCCAACATTAATTGGCAGGCTGGTATGACCTCTGCTACTCTTCTTTTAGTGCCAGTAGATAACTGTACTAACCATGGCTTGGTTTGTTTTTGTGGTTGTAGTTTACACTTATCAATAGCTCTAGGGGCTATATAACTCAAATTTGAACCAGGGTCAATCAAAACAGACACCAGATGGTTGAAAATCATACCTTCTATTTCCACCACTGAAGCTTGGTGGTCAGCTTGGTTATTATCCAACGCTGCATAAATCTACGGCACACTCCTTACCACATCATTGACCATGGTAGCTTCCTGAATGTTATATACTTTCTGACTATTCTGTTGTCAGTGGGGACAGTCTCTCAGGAGAATCTCTTCTCCGCAACCCCAGCATTTCAAAAGTTCTCTCTTTGGGTTATTAGTCTTTACTGGTATAGGTCCAGAAGTTTTATTTCCGTCCGATGAGGGAAAGTTCTGCTGGAGTACACTCCAGGCTGGAAAGTTCACTCTGGGGTTCTTCTTGTAGTTCTTAAATCCTGAGGATTTGATCCCCTTTTTCTGAAATCTTGAACCACTCTTCTGTTTCCAGTCTCCATGAGACTCTACCCGATGTCCATATTGTTCATGACAATATGTTGCCTTTCGAATAGTGTCTTCTAAGGTCTTTGGCTCATCAAATTCAATTATGTTCTGGTATTCCTTGGGTATCCCACCGATGAAGCGTTTCACCTTCACCTTCTCTACTTTGATGTAGGGTACATATCTCAATAAGTCGAGGAATTTGTTGACATATTCCTCTATAGTGAGTTGCCCCAGTTTGAGTTCATAAAACTCTTTAGCCTTCTCATCGAAATATTTTTCCGACAAACACTTCTTCCGGAAGTATTTCTCAAACTGTTTCCAGGACAGGTCCTCCTCGCGGACCCCTTTCACATTCTTAAGATCTTCCCACCGGATGGAAGCTTTTCCGTTCAGATTGAAAGTGACCACTCGGGCCTTCAAATTCTATGAAAAATCATGGACTCTGAAATATTTATTCAGTCCAAGTAGCCAAGCCTCGACTTCCTCTCCCTTCTTTATCTCGTCGTCGAAGGAGGGAGGTTTGGCCTTTCTGAATTCCTCAAATTTATGACCCTTGGAAGTCTTTTGCTTCTTCTGTTTTCTTCGAGAATAGGAACCGATCTTGCTGCTGGAAGAGCCTTCTAAATCACCAGCTTCCTTGTTAGAGGAATCGTCTGCCACTGGTCCTTTACCTCTGGGGTGGACCTTCCTTGAGGTGCTCCTCTCAGTATGGCCACTGATATGACCATGTTTCTGCATCTCGGGTTCATGCTACATTTGTCGTTGTAGATTGGATAAGCTCTGCAGTAAAACTGCATTAATTTCAGTTTGTTTTTCTTGTTCTTTCATCATCCTTTCATTGCCAGCCTTGCAGCTTTGCAATTCAACCATGAGACTACTCACAGTCTCAGCTAGATCTAGAGGGGCTCCTATTGCTCTTCTTTCGTCAAACTCTTCGTCTCTATTGTTGGATCCTTCTCCCATCTCTTGGCGAGTCACCATTCTCTGTGTCTGTAAATTCCTGCGGCTGATCATCCGCTTGGGTGAAAATACAAACGTTGGTTATTAGTCAAGAGTTAGATACATTTTTATAACCTGCGCATAAATTCATAACTCTTTCACATGCATACACAGTCGGGTTCTCTTTTCCAAGTTTTGATCCTGGATAAGAGAGTTAAGTTAGGGGGTTACTCCTCTTAGGAGTGCTTCGAACGGAGCTTATGCGCAACTCGTTCATGAGCCCAATCAGGCTGAGTGTTGTCACCATGCTCTGATACCTCTTTGTCACACACCCACTATCGTAATCAAGTTTTCGTTGATTTCTGCAGAATCAGAGCCCCCGAAATATCTACAGAGGCCTAGCGTAAGCTAGCTCTTTCTCTCTCTCTTCTCCCATGTGATCGCGGGTCATGATCATAGGTCAAATAATCATGGAGTCTCTTTGTATTTCACACCTCGGTGCCACAAGGATGTCGAATCGTTCAACTCTGCAACCGTCGAACCCCGACAGGGTTAGTGACTGGCCAATAGGGACGAATCCCTACAGGGTTAGCAAATGGCCATTAGGAACGCCCCTGTCGCGTGGTTTAGTGGAGTACAGGTGGCGAGAGGGGAAACACGACACGGTGGGTGACGTGACAAGATATGGGTGCCACTTCACACGCCACACCATTCCAGACCCCCCCCCCCCCCC
>ML778287.1:143077-161894 GCA_009831015.1 Picea engelmannii
GTTAGTAGGAGCGAATTGTGTAATAATTCACACATGAAGACATAAACATTGAGCCACATTTTCTTTGGAGGAATTTCAAAGTGTTAAATATGACAATATAAGACTTTAGACACAATCACAAAATCAAATTTATCAAATTTATTAGAAATCATAATGTTTTTCAAAGTACAACCTACTGATTATAAATCATAAAGTTTTTCAAGTAGTACAACCTTAGTCAGTATCATAATTATTAACTAATTAAACTGTCATCCGGGTTTAATGATGATATTCATAATTTGATTGATACAATCGTTAGTAGGAGCGAATTGTGTAATAATTCACACATCAAGAGTATCAATTTGTACTTTGGAAATCCAATGAAGGATTAAAACATATAGATTTGCTCATTTAGCTCATCATCCATTTAGTGGTCATTTTGTTGATCTTTTGTATTCAAAAGATATTTAGATATTGGGCATTTTGAATATCGACGATTACACATGTCTAATGGTGACGGAAGGCTCAAATTACCGAAGAAATGAGAATAATTCGAAGACTGGGAATACTTCTGCAACTACTGCTAGTGTTACAAATTATGCAATTAGTGTTCCTGCAATATTGGTTTTTTCAAAAAGGTTTGTAGATTCATTTCCTGAAATTCCTACTCATGCAATTAAGAGTTCTCCTAAAGCAAGGGATAAAAAATTTAAATCTCATGCAAGGAATGAACAACCCATGGTGGACTTTTAGCTCATGGTTGAGAACAAACTAAACATAATTGAGAATGATTTAATGGGGATTAAACATGATCGTCATGCTCTAAAATGTCCCAGATGCCAAGCTGAGGAGAATAATGGAGTTGACGGCGTTAGTTCATCTACCTCTAGGCATAATGTATACATTAGCAAAGATGAGGAAATGAGTGAAACCTAAATAGATTCATATCATTATATGTTAGTTGTATTAAGTTTAAGTACTATGTGTGAGGATGTGATTTAGACATCTTTTATAATTTTGATAATTCTAGGCTTTATCCTAATACTTTGTATATCTCGTTTTAAATATAAATGACTTATGTTGTTCCTTTAATGATTCATCTCTTATTTGACCAATGTGTGTTCTATTTATCTAAATAATATATATAAGAAATATTCATCTGAAAGATATGTTAGCAAGAGATTTTGTTTATAATTTCTTGGTTTCAATGTACTTAAGTCAATGCGGAATTTCATATTTCCACTCATGTAGATTTTATACAATGCTCAGTTTTTGTAAGAAATTTTAAATTATGTTGAGAAAGAAGAATTTGTAATTTGTTATCCTTTATGCACATCAGGTATGTTTATATCTGAAAATTCCAACGTAAGGTTATAGGCATGTGTGAAATCACAAATGACACTTTTTTCAAGTTGAACCACTCAATTTGGCTCAAAAATGGCACTAGGGTGTGCATTTTACTTTGAGGCGGTATTGCATTCACATTTACATGATATCCCAAATCTACTTGCATGAAAGAAACCTCTTATGTTCTTCAATTGCACTTTAAATGACATATGTAAATTCACAATGTATCTAACTCCATATTACAACCTTTAAATCAATTTTTGAGCTACAAGGAAGCTTGGGCATGCATTTTAATGTTGTCACTAATTAGTACATGCTTGACCTTGCAAATTACAGAGTATTTTTGCACAACAAACTCTTTTATCACTGAAAATAAAATAACTGACCTTGTTTTCCCTCATAATCCACCATCCTATGATTCATCATAATGTTGCGAATCTTTATGCATAGAAATCATCTTTTTTGGAGTGTAAATGCACTACTAATTGGACAAATAGGTTATAAATATTGGAATGATTAGTTGTTCAAGGTTGTTGAGGAATCAAGATGTTCTAGGGTAATTCTTGCAGCGCTCAATGCTACATTCATTGCTTTGATCCAATGTTTTTTTTGTGCGTAATTTCACCAATTTAGATAAATTTTATTTGTTTTAAATAAATTTAGGCTACAAATTTTCATATTTTCATTGAAAATAAAAAAAACTTTTAGCATAATTTACTTTACTTGTATTATTTGTTTTACTTATTTCAACATCTATGTGGTATACCATGTTGTATATTAGTGTGTAGAATGTTTTCTTGCATGTATTTATAAAGATATTTTCCATTGTCATTTCTTCTTGTTGTTAGTTTTTGTTAATTGTTGTCAAAGATGCACACGTGACACTAATAGAATGGTGTTGTTGCCAAATTTTAAAGTTATTAACAAGAATTCAATTGGTTATCGCCTAAGATATATATATATATATATATATATATATATATATATATATGCTTTGATCAACAAATAGTTTCATCAGTTATGACTTATGTGTTTTGAAAGAAGAAACATTCCTTTGATCCCTAAGTCTAGATACCCTAATTGTTTTCAATCTACCTTCTATTTTTAATAGTGACTAAAGATATTATTAGATCCTTGTTGGATGCAAAATAAAGTGGATAAAAAATGGCACTAGGGTGTGCATTTTACTTTGAGGCAATTTTGCATTCACATTTACATGATATCCCAAATCTAGCTACATAGAAACAACCTCTCATGTTGCACTTTAAATCACACACACATATATATACAATGTATCTAATTTCATATTACAACATTTAAATCAATTTTGCTACAGGGAAGCTTGGGCGTGCATTTTAATGTTGTCACTAATTAGTATAGGTTCGACCTTGCAAATTACAGAGTATTTTTGCACAACAAAGTCTTTTATGACAGAAAATGAAAAATTGACCTTGGTTTCTTTCATAACCCACCATCCTATAATTCATCGTAATGTTGTGAATCTTTGTGCGTAGAAATCATCATTTTTGGAGTGTAAATGCACTACTAATTGTACAAACAGGTTATAAATATTGGAATGATCAGTTGTTGAGGAATCAAGATGTTTTGGGAGAATTCTTGTAGCTTTCAATGCTAAATTCATTACTTTGATCCAATGTTTTTATAAAGTTGAATTTCACCAATTTGGCTAAATTTATTTGTTTTGAAGAAATTTAGGCTACAAATTTTCATATTTTCATTGAAAATAAAAAACTTGTAGCATAATTTGATTTACTTATATAAGATGAACATGATTATTGGGGTTTGTGAAGAGAACGTGTAGAAACTATAGTTTCAGCCAGGGAGAGCATTGGTTAGTACAACCACAGATATGGGTGAGTTGTGGCATAGGAGGATGTGCACTTACACTTTGATGCATTGGGGAACTTGAGACAGACAATCAATGGATTGCCTAAGTTCACAGCAGAGAGACATGATCCTTGCAAGGGTTGTGCATTGGGTAAATATGCCCAGAAACCATTTGTACCGAGTGAGCATAGGTCCAAGGGAGTGTTGGATATGATACATTCATATGTATGTGGTACGATGAGTGTGGAGTCAGTAGGAGGCTCCAATTATTTTTTCTTGTTTATTGATGACTACTCCAAGAAGACATGGATCTACTTTCTGGAGACCAAGGATGAGGTTTTCGGTAGGTTTCAGGAGTTCATGGATTTGATTGAGACACAGACTAGAAAGCAGATTCAGATTTTGAGATCTGATAATCGAGGTGAGTATACCTCCAAGGAGTTTGAGGTCTATTGTATAGCATTAGGGATTAAAAGGTAACTCGTTGTTCCTTACAATCCTCAGCAACATGGAGTATCCAAGAGGAAGAATAGGACTATAGTAGGAGCAGCACGGGATATGATACATGATCAAGGATTTCCATTGTTCTTGCGGGCATAGGCAAGCGGTGTTGCAATATATTTGCAAAATAGGAGTCCCCACACAATTCTGGGGATATTGACACCTCAGGAGGCATTCACATGTACCATACCAAATTTGAGTCATCTTTTCATCTGGGGAAATTTATTTTACTTTCATTTCCCTTCTGAGAAGAGGAAAAAGTTGTACCCCACTGCAGTTAAGGGGTTGCTTGTTGGTTACAACGATGCTTCCAAGGCCTATAGGATCTATGTTCTAGCATGCAGGAAGGTCATTGTGTGTAGGGATGTATAGTTTGAGGAGGAGCATGCATTGAGGAGGTTCAGAGACTTGTCAGTAGGTACATATATCCAGCAAGTACAGGACTCGAGGTTCAAGGTAAAGGAGGCACAGGGTCAAAGCACAGAATCATAACAGTAGACATGTGGTACAAGATCAGGTACAGGTGTTCAGAGAGAGACTATTGGACAAGATCATCAAGAGTTATATGATGAGGAGGAGGAGAGGTGTGATGCAGTTCCATAGGAGAAGGACACTAGGTCATGGTCTAAGTGGTATAAGTCCAGGGTCATTGATTCTAGGTTGGCAGGGATTCTAAAGAGAGACTTCAAACAAAGTAAAACACCAGAGATATTTGGGTATGTTGCATTGATGACTTAGCTTATTAATTTTGAGCCTTCCAGCTATGAGCAGGTTTCCTAACATGGAGTGTGTCAGGAGGCCATGATGGAGGAATATTCCTCCATTATGAAGAATGATGTATGGGAGGTGGTGTCTAGGCCACAAGGTAAGAAGGTGATTGGATCCAAGTTGATCTACAAGGTCAAGCATGCAGCAGATGGAAGTGTGGACAAGTACAAAGCCCGCTTTGTGGCCAAGGGGTTTTCATAGCGAGAAGGAGTTGACTATGAGGATACTTTTTCCCTAGTGGCCAGGTATTTCTCGATCCAAGTAATCATATCCTTGGCAGCAGAGAAGGGATGGCACATTCACCAGATGGAGGTGAAGACTGATTTCCTTAACAGAGTTATTGATAAAGAGGTATATGTTAGCATCCAAATGGATTTGAGTAGGAAACAGAGATACGCGTGTGTGTAGATTGAGGAGAGCCTTGTATGGGATCAAGAAGGCACCTTGGGCATGCTACTTGAGGGAGATGGGTTTTCGACGGAGCAAGGCTGATCCGAACATGTACTTTCTTGCAGGGGAGGTGCCTCTCATACTGGTGTTATATGTAGATGAACTATTTGTGACATTAGATGAGCAATCGATATTAAATTGCAAGGCCAACCTTGTAGTTGAGTTTGAGATGAAATACCTTGGGTTGATGCATTACTTCCTTGTTCTAGAGGTCTAGCAATAGGATGGGCGCTTCTTCCTATGACAGTGGAAGTATGCACTAGAGATATTACGCAAGTTCAGGATGATGGATTGTAGGCCCATGTCTACACCTCTAGTCACAAACCGGAGGAAGATATATGTGCTAAATTCGAAGACAGTAGACCCCACTATCTATCGTCAATTGATTGGATCGCTCATGTATCTGGTCAATACTCGACCATATATTAGCTTTGCAGTAAAATATTTGAGTCAGTTCATGGTGGAATCTCGGAGAGTACATTAGATAATTGTGAAGCATGTGCTTTGCTACCTTAGAGGTACAGTGGAGTACGGTTTGTTATATGAGCGTAGTGGTGGAGTGATATTGGCAGGCTTTACAGATGTTGATTGGGCAGGATGTGCAGAGGACAGGAAGAGTACTTTAGGTTGTTTCTTCAGCATTGGATTGGGCATCATTTCCTAGTTCAACGGGAAGTAGAAATTAGTGGCATTGAGCTCTGTTGAGGCAAAGTAAATGACGTCTAGCTTGGCAGCATGTGAGGCACTATGGATTAGGAAGATACTCTTGGGATTATTGAGGCAGGATCTAGAGGCTACTGTAATTCACTGTGACAATCAGAGTTGCATCAAGATCTCTGAGAATCCAATGTTTCATTATCGTAGAAAGCACATTGACATAAAGTATCACTTCATTTGGTATTGTGTACAGAAAGGATTTGTGAGGCTGGACTACATATAAATTGATGGGCAGATGGAAAATATTTTTACCAAGGCATTGAGCAAACAAAAATTTATGAAGTTCAGAGATCAGATGGGGTTGAAGTAGAATCTCTTCCTCGCTAAGAGTGAGTGTTGATATTGTAGCAAGGAAGGTCTTCCATCATATTGCAACATCCTAGTATGGTGGGGGAAAATGAAACAGGAGCTGAGTTGATTAATTACACTTTTCCCAAGTTTAAATTAGGAAAAGAATTGTTGATGTATTATATTCTTCAATTGACTTTATTGAGAACCTTTTCTAAGGTTTAAGTGAAAAATAAATTAAGTTGTGTTCTTTTAATATTGAACATTAATCTCATCATGAGGGTGAGGTTCAATCTCATCCCTTAATCCTTTTGGAGATTATGGTCTCTATTGGCACAGGGGCAAACCCAGGGTTCAATGCTCAAGAGCGCACCAACAAAGCCCTAACTACTGGCCCTTTCGGAAACACCTACGAAGAAGATGAATTCTCACCCGAGGTAGAGGAAGGGGTGTTTGCAACCTTAGTTGGGACACATATCTGTGATTATCTTGGTTACAGCACACTTAGCATCAGTTATTTCCTAACATACATTCATTAATACACTTTGCAGAAAGCACAAAGCACTGCAGTAATTACTCAGATCTAGCACTTAGCAATGATAAACATGTTATACTCAATAGATTAAGCACTTAACATATTATGTATTATATCTATCATGCATTCATATCTCATAAGCACAAAGCATCAATAAATCTATCTAAACATATCAGAGCACTTAGCAAGAGAGAGACAAACACATCACCACAGTACACAGAGTTATCGTAGTTCACCCCCACCATGGGGCTATGTCCACAAAGTCTTCTTTATATTATCTCGGTCAAGCAGTTACAGCACGAAGCTTCAATGACCCTTACCCCGCACAGGACAAGAGATCTGCGCAGCTCGCGAGATCCTCTTTCCCCGGGTAGATCCAAGCACTAAACCTTCTCACACTTTGTGCACTCATCACTATTACAGCGTGCACAGAGCTCTTACAGTCACATAGACTTCTGATCACATAGATCCAACTTATGCACTAAGACATCGACTAGACAAGGCCTCCTTTCTTACATGTCCTAGACCTCTATTTATACATAGAAAAAGTCCTAAACAAGGGCCGACATCCCTTTCCCATTATAATATTCCCAAAAAATCCCAAAAAGGTTCCACAAAAGGTGGAAAGATCCCGTGATCTCCGCTTTGCTATGTGCTTCGTCTTCGACAGACAGTCAAAGTACCAAACGGTCAACTATGACCAAGTATTCCTCAAAACTTGGTCAAGGGCCAACATGCCCCCAACACTCACCTGTGACTCGTCCCGAGTCACTCTTCTCTCGGTAACTCTGCCTTGAAGGCCTCGAGCTTCTCTCGAGCTGCTTCGACCTGTTGCTTTGCTACTACTTCTTGCTCGGAAAAATCCTAAATGAGTGCGTTACTAACTGGTCCTTCTAAGAATTGCTTTGTTGTGTTCACGACCTGTTCCAGGTTTGTCCCTTGGCTCTCAATCTCTAAGAATAGTTGACATGCCATATCCTACAAAGGTTGAAGTTGTTGTGTCAGTTCCATGACCTTGCTCTGGATCATATGAATTTGTTGTTGCACGACACACTATTCGTGGGACCTCTTCATTTTCTCTATGGTCGGTAGGGCCTTCAACTGTACCTGTAACTTCTCAGCTTGGTACTTTGCCTCCTGGAGCTGTGACTCCAATTTATGCAATTCAGGGTTCTCGGATAGGTTCTCATGTATCTACGCACTTCTACTACTTAATTGCTTACATTCTTCAGTGAGTGCCTTAATCCTTTCTACTGTACTTCGGGCATTCACTTCTTGTTGGTCACATTCTTCTTGTGGAGTACTCGGTATAGCTTGGAGCTCTAGTTCTACTACTCTTTGTTGCAGTTGCTGAATGACTTCAGCAAGCTTCATTACTTGGCATTCTATGGGTTCTTCTGCCTTCTGTTCTAAGCCCGTCACAGAGCAAAATGCTCTGTTGACAGCTTCTTCGATCCCAATTTGTTTTGCGAGAAGTTGCTCCTTCTCCTTTTGGATCTCTGCATGTTCTTTATCAAACTTCTCTTGGATGGCCTCCTTCTCTTGTTGTGCAGCTTGGCATTGCTCTATGATTTCCTCGTGTGTGTGTTTAAGGGCCGGGGTGGCCTGTGTTGTTAATTCTTCTACTTTCTGAAGGCGTACTCCAACTAGGTCGACAATCCTGTGAATGCGTAGTGGAGACTGCACGGTTAGACTAGAGGGCTCATTGTACTCCTTGGAGCTCAACATCGATTCTATCATACATCATCTGTTGCTTGGCCTCCTGCTTTTTTGTGATCTCTTCTATAGCTTCATTCAAAGTCGCAAGGAGAAAGCTGAAGTCATCTGGATTGAGAGTGGTCTTCATCTTGGTCACAGTTGCTTTGGCTTTCTTCTTAACGGAACACTTCGAAGGTGACCCTTTTCTTTTCTTTAGAACTTTGACTTCATCTTCTGGTTGTTGTTCAACTTCTTCTAGGTCTTCGTCGTTACCTTCTTCATTTGGTGTGACGGAAGTTGTCCTTACAAAGTGGCTATCCACATCTTGAACCTCTTCAGATTTCTTCGTCTCCTTTGTCCTCTTTGTCTTCTTTGTCTTATGTGTCTTACTGGGCCCAGGTGTGTCCTGCGTAGCTTTTGGGCTGCTGATATCTGAAATATCCGTTGGATCTGCTGCAATGAGGAGGTCCATTAACTCTTGATCTGTCCATTATGGCATAGTCCAATGCTCAGGTAACAGGTCATAACTTTCTTTCGAATCGTTCGGGCCATGAGAGGAACGGGTATATTGTCTTCTAATGACTATATTACTTCGACATGGTGAAGTGCCATATGTCATTTTTCTGCTATCCCGGCAAAGCTCAAATTCTGCATGTTTTCCTTCTGCGGGGTTTCTTTTGGAATGTTCTGTAATTTCTCCAACTTCGCTTTCTTCTTCATGAGTTTTATGGCCTTCTTCCCAGTGAGATTCGTCTCGGTCATCCTTTTTTCATTCTGATTATTTTCTTCTCTTGGCATGGTAACTTCGCAGTGCTGAGATTCTTTCTTCAGATCCACGGGTATTACTTGTACAACATATTTTTCGATCCTCTGTGGTTCTTCTAGCATTCTATCAACTTCGTCATCCAAGTTCTTGGGGTCAAGAACCCTTGATCTGTTCTCCCATTCTTCAATCAACTGGGTGATCCTTCTAGTCAGAAAGTCTCTTAACTCTTGTTTACGTTGTTCTGGGTCCTTTTCTGCTTCTTGTTTTCTGGCTTGATCTTTCTCAATCCAAGGTTTACCAAGTAACGTAGTAAACGAGGCGATGTCCTCCACGAACTTAACAATCTCAAAATCTTCTTCTGTCGAAGCTCCATGAGCATTCATAGATATCTGAGTGAGCTTTCCACATAGGTTTACCAGCTTTCCTCTGAATAACCCTACTCCTCCTAATGAAGCGGTCATATCAAGTCTTCCTATAGCTTTCCAGGTTCCTTCTGTCATAATGTTCACATGTGTTTCTTCATCCAAAACACAGTCAACGTCAAAGTCTCATATTCTCACTTCGATCTGTTCTTTCTTCTTGAATATCTCTAATAGCCTAACATGTCGGTGGTCATTCAAGGTATCTCTCATCTATAGCAATATCTTTTCTGATTCTTTCTAGGTTTCTTCTATAATCTTGGTCTCGTGATCTCTTGCTTTCTCTATATTTATCTTTTCAAGCCTAGCAATCATTCTAGGGAAATCCAGTACTTCATGGTCCATAGCCTTACAACAAAGACAACTGGGTCTTTTCCCAAGGCATTCCTTAGCAAGATGTCTGAGCCTTCTACAATTGTAACAAAGAGTTAATCCTCTCTTTATCTTCAATGATCCCCAACTTTTCAGGTAATGTGTGTTAGGATCATAATGGTTAGCCTGCGAAAATTTCTTTCTAGGATCCTGCATCCATTGGTTAGTCCCAAAATTCTTTCTATGCACAGGTATAATGTATCTATCACTATACTTATCAGATCTATTCATATCAAACTTTATTTCATCTATTAATGCCCTAGTTTTGAAGCTAGGATAGAATCTATCAAACATACCTAGATCCATGCTTTAGAAAAGAAAAAAAAAATCACTTATCTTACTTTTATAGAGCCCAAATCTTCCAGATCTAAGACTTTCAAATATTTGTACCTTTATCAAAGCACAGAGCTTACAGATATTACCTTTTTCTTGCATATATGACCTCTTTCTTCGCAGATCTGACTTCTTTTTCTTCAGATCTGACCTCTCTTCTTCATATCTGACCTTTATTTCTTGTCACAAAGCTTCACAGGTCAAACAGAACACTGCGCACTAGGGAAAAAGATTTACGCACAGAGCTTATTTCACACAAAGCTTCTTCTTCTTCAGTTCCCAACAATCACAGTTTCAGGTCCTAGCAACTAAACCATTTGTTGGCACAGGGGCAGACCTAAGGTTCAACGCTCAAGAGCGCACCAACAAAGTCCTAACTACTGTCCCTTTTGGCAACACCTGCGAAGCAGATGAAGTCTCACCCTAGGTAGAGGCAGGGGTGGTTGCAGGACTCGGGTGTCTGCAACCTTAGCTGGGACACAGATCTATGATTATCTTGGTTACAACACACTTAGCATCAGTTATTTCCTAACATACATTCATTAATACACTTCGCAGAAATCACAGAGCACTACAGTAATTACTCAGATCTAGCACTTAGCAATGATAAACAGGTTATACTCAATAGATTAAGCACTTAGCATCTTATGTATCATATCTATCATGCATTCATATCTCATAAGCACAAAGCATCAATAAATCTATCTAAACATATCAGAGCACTTAGCAAGAGAGAGACAAACACATCAGCACAGTACACAGAGTTATCGTGGTTCACCCCCACCCTAGGGATACATCCACAAAGTCTTCTTTATATTATTTCGTTCAAGCAGTTATAGCATAGAGCTTCAATGACCCTTACCCTGCACAGGACAAGAGATCTACGCAGATCGCTAGATCCTCTTTCCCCAGGTATATCCAAGCACTAAGCCTTCTCACACTCTGTGCACTCAGCACTATTACAGCATGCACAGAGCTCTTACAGTCACACGGAATTCTGATCACATAGATCCAACTTATGCACTAATCCATCGACTAGACAGGGCCTCCTTTCTTACATGGCCTAGACCTTTATTTATACATAGAAAAAGGCCTAAACAAGGGCCAGCATCCCTTTCCTGTTACAATATTCCCAAAAAAACCCAAAAAGGTTCCACAAAAGGTGGAAAGATCTCGTGATCTTCGCTTCGCTATGCACTTTGTCTTCAACAGGCAGTGAAAGTACCAAACGATCAACTATGACCAAGTATTCCTCAAAACTTGGTTGAGGTCCAACAGTCTCACTTTCTCAATGAGATATAAGGAGATCGACTTGGCTAAAGGAGGCGCATTAGAGAAGCGAGAGATTGATTTTAGGAGAGATCGATTAAGGATTTGCAAGTGGAAAATTGCAGGGAGATGGAGGAAGACTTTTACTAGAGAATCGACTCATTTCTTCAACATTCAGCAGAGGTTTCGCTTCATATCTGACAGGGCCATGAAGGGTGACGCAGGTTTGGCACAAGAGGGTCGCACCACAATGCAGAGGCACTCATTTGTCATTATTGTTTCGTTCTAGCAGTCTTGTTGAGGTTTCTAGGAAGCCGTATGAATTATTAAGGAGGGTTTTGGCTAAGATTCACTCAGCCATTGAAGAAGATTGATTTATTTGTAAGAGAACTCCATGTTTTCCTGCTGCTAATAATAAATCTACAAATCGGTTGCACTGGTTTTCCCTCTAGGTTTTTTCCAGGGATGATTTGGTCCAAAATAATTGTGTATAAGTGATGTGATTGTTGTTGTATTTTACTTTTAGATCCTGATTATTATTTCAATTGTGTAAGTTAAATTTATTGTGAAGAAAACCTAGGTATATCAGTTATAAATGAAATTTAATTAATTTAACAGTTGGGTTTTAGAAAATTCACAGACTACAAAAAGTTCATATTTGTATATGGAAGGTCTAGCTAAGTTGAAGAGGAAGAAGATGGGGATTGATGGAACAATTTCCTTGTAAAGAGGAAGTGTTAACTTTCAGGGTTACTCCAAAAGTGCAAACCATGTTTAAGGGTGCTTCATGAGATGCAGGGTGCATGGTGTATGGTTGAACCTTAGTGTTTCAATATGGACTTGCACATTGTAGATTCTTGCTCCTGAATTGCTAGGCATTTCAATGGATGCTTGTATGGCATTCTTCCTTAAAGCATTGAAGACCTATGGAGCTTGGTGACTTCTTCATGTAGTTGACACATGAAGGGAGGTTGCTTGCTTGGAGGATGCCTTTCAATGGTAGAGGCATGTTGGTAATTCCTAAGGAGAGCATTGAGCTCTGGACAACATAGGGTTTCTTGGTTATTTGTATGGAGGCTTACGTTTGACCTAAGGACTCTTGGGTTGAGGGAGTGGACATGTATGTGCGATGGTCCCTAAGAAAGCACATTAACTTGGAGATGCATTGGAGTTTTGGAGCCTTGGAGGAGAAACATTAGAACTTGAGGAGTAACACTCATCCTAAAATGAACAAATTTTATTTACAAAGGAACATCTACCATAAGAAGGACAATAGACAAAAACCCATATAGGAACAATATTATATAATTGAGTAAAGAATAATAGATGATGATTTACAATGACCTACGTGAAGATATATATATATATATATATATATATATATATACACATTGACGGGTCACAAGGTGAAAGGTTATGATGAAGTGTTATGACTCTTAGTAGCATATATTATTATTATTATTATTATTATTATTATTATTATTATTTAACATTTTATTTATATTTTTTATGTCTATTACATTGCCCCTCCCTTTAATAATGCGAAGCATTTTTATGGAAAAACTTTATGCCTTGTTATGGTTTGTAATTCCTTCTCATGATTCATTGTTATTGAAGTTGTGATAGTTGAGGATACGAGACAATATGAGTCACAAAGCATTAAACAAAATTGTCTTATTGGGAATGGGTCTAACCTCCCTAATTCTATCATTTGTGGCATTTTGTTTTTATATGGTTCCCAATGTGAAATTTATTTTGAGACCCAATTGTACCAGCCTTAAATTTCTTTGGAATATATACCATTGGTTTTTGTGTAAAGCAATGTTTTTCAACTGATTGGTTAAGGAATCGACTCTTTTCATTAGGATGTCGATAAGGTGTCCTTGTAACCTACTATTTATTCTTCATACTTTTAATGTTTTCTTACATTTTTTGGTATGTCTTCTTTGCACACTTTTGTCATTTCCTTGATCATTAAATATTTGTTGGTAGAGATACTTGGATTTTCCATCATTCATACTTCCACGTCTGAAGATATCCCTACTTTAATTAGATTTAAATCTTTTTTATTTGTGATGTCAGTTGGATCTATATTGGTTCATTTCTCCAAGATCTGGATGTTTACATCTGACAATTATTCTACTTCAATTGAACCAGTCATTGTTTCTTTACTGATCGTTACTTCCGAGTTGGTAAGTTTCCCTAATTTTTTTGTAGCAACTTCTCATCATTCTTTAACTTGTTAATTTGTGTAAGTAAGATTTGATTATGATCCCTTAGGCATAACAATTTTTCCTCAATTTTTAACTTGCAAAATTAATTTTAAGATCTTGATTCTTTGGTTTCTCCTATTTTAACCTTTCGATTTATTAAAGCAACCTCTCATTAAGGTTCCTCAAGCAAGAACTTTCTTTGTCTTTTTCTAATAATTTATTCTTATTATCTTTGATCATATTGTTCTAACTTTTAAACACACTACTTATTATCTTTATACCTCTTGATTTGTGCAAGTAGATTTTTACTATGATCTTTTAGGCAAGAAATTTCATCATCTTTTTCTAGTAAGTTCTTCTCAAATTTCTTCTTGAGATCTTGATTTTCCTATTGTAATTTCTAATTAAA
Source organism: Picea engelmannii (assembly GCA_009831015.1). Lineage (NCBI taxonomy): Eukaryota > Viridiplantae > Streptophyta > Pinopsida > Pinales > Pinaceae > Picea > Picea engelmannii. The sequence goes on from ML778287.1 coordinate 156,990, forward strand.
TTGGTTTTTATCTTTCAATTCCTTGATATATGTGATCAAATTCTCATTACGATCTTTTTTATAAGAATATGTTTTCTCTTCTAAGTCTTTAAGAAATTTCTCCTTATATTCTTTATAATATGTTAATTCAAATTGTAAATTTCCATTGTTGCACAGGAACCGTTCCCGACATTTCTGAAACTAGTTTTCGAAGTTTCGGGAGCTTGGGAACGTCCCCAATTGGTTGGGAACTCTTTTGGGAGCTTGGGAGCTTTTTGGGAACTTCAACATCGAAGAAATGGGAGCTTGGGAATCAGATTCCTAAACACAGAGCTTTAAATTAGAATTATATTAAATTGAAATGTAAATATATTTATTCCATTATTACAAATACATAATTTCTTACAAATATTTTCATTATATTTATTCAAAATATCATTACAAAACTAAGACTAAACTATAGTAAATATTATTTCAAAAATTAGTTAAGTAAAGAAACTTAATAATACTGTTGTGGATATGAAAAACTTTTAATACATCTATGTTTTCCTTAATACTCATTGATTTTTATTGTATTTTCATATTAGAAGAGTAGTACTATTTTGTTTTTTCCAATAAAAAAAGAATAATGCTTCAAATTTACAATGTTTAAAGTTTATATATGTAAAGTTTAATTTTAAAAAGATGTTAAAATTGTATATATGTATTTTCAATTTTGTTTCTCATTTTCTAATGGAATATTTAGGTATATTAAAGTTTTATTGTGTTAAATATATTCATATAATTATTAGCACAAATTAAATTAGTAATTTTAATATTCTAGTTGTTGCAATAGGATAAACATTATCCTCTATTAACCTTCAATTTTATTGAAATGAGATTTTAAATGTATCAATATTTCTATACATTGTAATTTAAAGTATCATTGTAATTTAAAATATTTTTTATATTTTTTTAATATATATTATTACTACTCCCAATTCACGTTTCCTATAAATTTGAAGAAAACTTTTACTCGTTCCTGACACTCGTATCCACGTTCTCAATGTTCCCACGTTTCGAAAACTTATACAACATAATAAATTTCATAGTTTATATATATAATACTTTTGATATTTGTAGGTGCACAATAGAGAATCCCAGTAAAATATGTTTTTGTGTACTATGGATGGAGACCATACGAACCTTGAAAAATATCTAGACTTTCCCTTTATAAATCTCATAATAAATTTCATAGTTTATATATATAATACTTTTGATATTTGTGGGTGCACAATAGAGAATCCCAGTAGAATATTTTTTTGTGTAATATGGATGGAGACCATACGAACCTTGAAAAATATCTAGACTTTCCCTTTATAAATCCCCTTGCTTTTTTTAATACAATAATGGTATCATTGTATGGTATAAAGTAATAATATCATCACCCTTCTTTACTTTTTTAATTCAATAAAGGTATCCTTTAAAGATGGTATAAGGTAATAATATCATCACACTTCTTTACTTTTTAAATAATATTTATAGCCTTATTCAATGATTATATTTTCTCCTATAGTAGAGTCCTTTATTATATTTCCTTGATATAAACTACGGCAAGTTATTTCTTTCATTTTCATAAAATTGCTTTATTGAATTATTACAGAGCGGGTTTCACTAGATTCCAAATGGTGGTGGCGTTTGCCATTCACAAGCAATGTTAGGGCTCTCATTGCAGAAATTATGAAAGGGGGTGGTGACAGGTATACTCCCTAGTAACAAAATATTGGTGGGATGGCTTAATGATCACTTAAAAAAAAATCATTTAACCTCCAACCTTCATGATGCTTTTTGAAATGGCATCGTTCATCTGCGACCCTATGGTTATCAATCAACGATTTTGAAAACGATTGATGTTAATTTCTTTGTGAGTTTGGAGCATAGTCTGGATGAGGGTTAATACAAATCTGTAGACATGCAAGCACCCCATCAGTTTTCAACTTTGTAACCTTGTGACCCTTCTTACACGGATTATTTCTACGTGAATCTCTAATCAAGTGGTTACTAGATAACTTTGAATTGCAACTCTAAGTCGGCCATTATACTTGTTTGTGTTTATACAATTATATTAAGAGCATGTGTTTTCTCCTAAGAGGTCACAAGTTCAAATCCAGAGAGGGTAGGGTATGTATACCTCCATAGACTTTACCAGTCAAATCGTTGGGCGGAGGGGATTCCTTGTTCCACAAACAAGGGGGTCTCATACACAAATTTGGAGTATGGTTTAGCCTTGACCTTAAAATTAGATGATGATGATGATTATTATTATTATTATTATTATTATGGTACGAATGGTAAAATTGGAGGCATTCTCAAGGATCCTTGATAATAATTGTGGCAATTCCTATAGATTACATTTATAACAACTCTAAAAAAAAATGGAGTGGCTAAAAGCTAGCAAATATATTGCCAAGGCCAAAGAATTTTTTTACCAAAATTCTGGTAAAAAGGTTTGACTAAAAGTTAGAAACAGAACTTGGCTCCGATACCAATGAAATGGAAAAATCTTGTTTACTAATGAATATCCAGCATAAGAAGGACAATTGGCATAAATCCATATAGAAACAAACATTATATAATTGAATAAAAAATAATAGATAATGATTTGCAATGATATATATATATATATAATTTTGAGAGTTGATGAGGTGAAAGGTTGCGATGAAGGGTTATGAGTCTTAGTGGCATATTATATTATTATTATTATTTAATATTTTATTTATATATTTTCTTTTTATTACACTTGCCTTGGATCTTTTCCTATTGATTATCTTCACTTTGGATATTAGCATGTGTCACTTGGAATAGAGTGTTTCACATGTGTGGACCTACTTGTGTCTTATAGGTCGCTTGTAGTGGACTAGGTCCAATTGCCATTGTAGACTTCCTTTACCTCCTATATAAATACAGAAATGAGAGAGTCATTATCATAATCAATCATACACTTGTGTTTATTCCTCTTTACACTTGGGTTAGAGATGTAAGAACATGAGTCTCTCTCTCTCTCTCTCTCTCTCTCTCTCTCTCTCTCTCTCTCTTCTTTGTACTTTATCTCTTTGTTTTAGGTGCTAAAATTTCTTGGAGCATTCTTCAAATCTAGCACGGTTGTATTGATCATTAAATGCTTATTGGTGGAGATAGATGAACTTTCCATTGTTCATAGTTCCACATCTAAAGATATCCATACTTCAACTAGATTTACATATTTTTTTATTTGTGATGTCAATTAGATTTATATTGATTCATTTCTGCAAGGTTTGGATTTTTACATCTAACCATTCTTCTACTTCAATTGGACTAGTCATTGTTTCTTTATTGATCAAAGCTTTCCAGTTGGTATGTTGCCCTAACTTTTTTTGTAGCAACTTCTTATAATTATTTAACTTATTAATTTGTGTAAGTAAGCTTTGATCATTATCCCTTAGGCATAACAGTTCTTCCTCATTTTCTAACTTATCAACAACAACAAAAATATCTTGATTCTTTGGTTTCTCATCTTTTAACATTTTGATTTGTTCAAACAACCTCTAATTAACTTTCTTTGTCTTTTTCAAATAATTTATTCTTGATATCTTGATTCTATTGTTCTAACTTTTGAACACATCGCTTCTCATCCTCGTACTTCTTGATTTGATCAAGTATTTCTTTACTATGATCTTTTAGGGAAGAAATGTCATCATCTTTTTCGGGTAAGTTCTTGTCAAACTTCTTCTCCAAATATTAATTTTCCTCTTGTAATTTATAATTGAATTGGTTCTTAACTTCTAATTCCTTAATCTGTGTGATCAACTTCACATTACGATCTTTTTGGTAAGAATGTGTTTTCTCTTCTAAGTCCTTAAGAAATTTTTCCTTGCAACTCCAATGTTAAATTCTTTGAACCTAGCACCTGACACTTAGTTCCAATAAAATTGGTATTAACTAAATGCACAGCTAGGTTACTTAATGAAATTACAATGGAAACATTAAATACGAAACCATACACATTGCAAAAGATATTTCAGGGTTAATCACCCCTGGAAAAACCCTGAAGGGAAAACCATATCTAAGTTTGATTTTATTAAGTAAAATCTTGGGCTCCCATCTTGGAATAATGACCCATCAAAGGAATACAATGCAACAAATATCCTAGCCTACATGGTTGTTATATCCCTTGCTTCCCCTTTGTTCCTTTCCTCATCCCTACCCACTCACACTTGGATGAAGTTTCATGTTCACCCAATCAAGGAGATCTCCTTGCTCTGTGTGTCTCAACCTCTCATTTAGGCTACCTTTTATTATGTTGAGTTAACCCTATATCCTAGATATCTAAAATGATCAAGGGTTGAGATTTATATCTCACTTTCACTTTAGATCTAATGCCTAGGATATAATAAACTCACTTAATTTAATAATGCCAATAACTTAGGCAGCTAACTTAATTAAACTCACATGAATCTAAAAGGTCATCCACTTTAATTATTAACTCATAAAGTGAAACTCCTAAGGTTCTGAGAGTTAATAAGGACGAATTCCACATGCTAGACACTGAGCCTGTGTGGAAGTACATGTCCAATGCTAAATACATCAACACTCCCTCTTAGCGAGGAAAGTACTTCTACCACCTAGAGGTGGCTTTTTCTTCACTATCATGTCTATTATCATGTTTTCTCTCTAATCCACTTGATTGGTTGCTCCCTCTGAAACGAAAGCTATCCCTTCCATCTTGCTTGAACCCATCTTTGAATACTTCCCTCTGGTCATGCTCCTAGAAGCCTCATGCTCCTGAGCATCTTGCATGATCATCTCGTACCATCACTTCTTCTTGACAGACTTGGAAGGTTGCTCCTTCCCACCTAAAATTGAAGGTTGACTCCCTATGAGTTTATCAACCTTCAGAGCTACCTTCTT
>ML778287.1:195110-213307 GCA_009831015.1 Picea engelmannii
ATGCATCATATACCAATGGAACCACATCGATCCATCTTCATCATGTATCAATGACAACTCATTGATCCATCTTCATCTATGCATTCTCATCAAGGACACTACATATTATATTACATAAATCATCAGTCAATCAATCCTTTGACGATCAATCAATCACTTGACATCAATCAATGACATCAATCAATCAAACCATTGGCATCAATGACAACATGATCCAACAATGAGATGGAAGAATATGGAAGGATAGAGCACAGAAGCATTATTTGCAAGAAGACGTTCCCAAGAAAGAAATAGGTCTCTAAGTTCTCAAGTGGGAGATCTATGTCTAAGGGTAGATCTAAATCTCCCAGAAATTTTGTAAGGGTATGTTGGAGATGTGGAAAAGAAGGGCACTACAAGAAGCAATGTAGATCCAAAGCTAAGAAAAAGAAGGGATCTAAAGAATCTCTTTCTACATAAGAAAATATCTCCAAGGAAGAAGGAGGGGATATGTACTTGGCTTCTTCAAGCACACATGTAGATCATGAAGCATGGTTGATTGACTCTAGTGCATCCTTTCATATGACTCCCCACAAGGAGTGGTTCTGCGAATATGAAAGGTATGATGGAGGTAATGTTTTATTAGGTGATTATTCGACAACCAAAATCATAGGACGAGGAAAATTCAAGTTGAGGCTCATAGATGCAAGGATTAGAACACTGCCTGGTGTTCTGCACATCCCAGGTTTGGCCAGAAATTTGCAAAATGGACAATGTAGGGGTAAAAACAATATTTGAAAAGGAAACTTGTAGGATGGTTCGAGGAGCAATGGTGTTGTTGAAGGGAGTTTGGTTTGGAACTCTATATAACCTTCAAGGACGCACTATTAATGATGGGTGTAATAGTTCCATTGTTCCTGATATTGGATTTGAAAAAGAAAGAACTCCTACAGTCTCTGGAGAAAAGGTTATGTTGTAGCATAAAAGACTGGGGCATATCAGAGAGAAGGGTCTTCAACTACTACATTGTAAAGGTATGGTTGAAGGTATGTCTAACTTCTATCTGGATTTTAATTTCTGTGAACATTGTCTATATGGGAAGCAGAATCGAGTAAGATTCTCCTCTGGTGCAACGAGGGCAGAAGGAATTTTACAGCTAGTTCACAGTGATGTTTTTGGACCTGTGTCGGTCCCATTATTGGGAAAATCGGTGTACTGCATCTCATTTATAGATGAATTCTAGAGGAACACTTGGATATATTTCCTTAGGAAGAAATCTAGAGTCTTTGATAGGTTTAAAGAGTTGAAGGCTCTTGTTGAGAATTAAACAAAGAAAAGAATTAAGGTGTTGAGGACAAATAATGGTAGAGAGTTCTGCAGGAATGAATTTGAATAATTTTGTAAGAAGTGTGGTATAGCAAGGCATAAGACTACTCCATATACACTTCAGCAGAATGGAGTTGCAAAAAGGATGAATAGGACGTTGATGGAAAAATCAAGGTGCATGCTCAGTGGTGTTGGGTTAGGGCATGAATTATGGGCAGAGGTAATGGGTACTGCATGTTACCTGGTCAACAGATCACCCTCATTAGTGTTGGATGAAAATAATCCACAAGAGTTATGGACTGGTAAGGAACCTTCTCTCACACATCTCAAGGTATTTGGCTATGATGCATATGTTCATGTTCCAAAGGAAAACAAGAGTAAGCTAGATAAGAAGGCAGAAAAGTGTATCTTTATTGGATATAAAGATGGTCTCAAAGGTTATAATATTTGGAACCCAGAAACTAAGAACGTAGTGTATATCCAAGATGTGGTATTTAGAGAAATGAAGGATGTTGTTAAACAAGAAGTCCTACCAAGTAAGGAAGAACCAGAGAAGATAGAGTTTGATTTAAAGGATGATGGATCAGACTCTACAGAAGAACAAGAATCAGAAGAAGAAGATCCTCATACTCCAATATTGAGGAGATCGATTCGAGAAAGAAGGCTACCGGAAAGGTATACTCCATCTGATTTTCGTTCAAATTTTGCTTTGTCTATTACTGATGATGATCCTAGAATTGCCAGGGAGGCAGTGGATTCAGAGGATGGAAATCTCTGGAAAAGGGCCATGGATGAAGAAATGGCATCTTTGGATAAGAATGAGGCTTGGGATCTAGTGGAGTTGTCGACTGGACGAAATCTCATTGGCATCAAATGGGTATTTAAAAAGAAGTTGAATGCAGAAGGAAAAGTGGAGAAATACAAAGCTCGGTTAGTACCAAAGGGTTATTCCCAGGTTGAGGGAATTGATTTTGGTGAGATTTTTTCTCCTGTTTCCAAGTTAATATCTATAAGATTTTTGTGATCTGTTGATGATGCATTTGATTTTGAAGTATAGAAGATGGATGTGAAGACAACATTCCTACATGGGGATCTGGAAGAAGAAATCTATATGAAGCAACCAGAAGGTTTTGTTGTGAAGGGAAAGAAGGAGCTAGCATGCAAGCTGAAAAAGTCCCTATATGGTTTAAAACAATCACCAAGGATGTGATATCAAAAATTTGATACTTATGTGTTGGGACTTGGCTTCACAAGAAGAAAATAGGATCACTGTGTGTATTTTAAATTAATTGGTGATCGTTTGATTTATTTGGTCTTGTGTGTGGATGACATATTGTTGATAGGAAACAACAAGGAGATTATCCAGGATGTGAAAACTCAGTTGTCCTCTAAATTTGACATGAAGGATATCGGTGCTTCAAAATTCATTTTGGGCATGGAAATTAAAAGAGATCGGAAAAAGAGGAAACTCTGGTTAAATCAAAGAAAATATGTCGAGACAACATTTTAGAGGTTTAATATGCAAGAATATAAATCGGTCAAGGTTCTTATTCATGTTGGGGTAAAGTTATCTGTGGATCAATGTCCCAAGACACAGGAAGAGAAGGAGGACATGTCTCATGTTCCATATGCGAGTGCAGTTGGAAGTTTGATGTATGCAATGGTCTGTCCTAGACTGAACATTGCACATGCAGTGGGAGTTTTGAGCAGGTATATGTCAAAACCAGGGGAGGAGCATTGGACAGCAGTAAAAAGGGTTTTCAGGTATTTGTGTGGCACTACTAGCTATGGATTGTACTACGAAGGAAGACCGGAATTGGACAGAGTGGTGGATATACATGGATTTTTGGATGCATACTAGGCTGGAGGTTTGGATCGTAGGAGATCTACAAGAGGGTATGTGTTTAACCTGTTTGGAGGAGCAATAATTTGGATGAGCAAAAGGCAAGTTGTAGTGGCACTTTCAACTATAGAAGTTGAATACATGGCAGCCACTCATGCAAGTAAGGAAGCAGTATGGTTACAAAGATTTTGTTTAGGTATTGGGTTGGTACAGCAAGTTGTAAGGATAGATTTTGATAGTCATAGTGCAATTTTTCTGGCGAAGAACCCGTCTTATCATTCAAAGACAAAGCATATTGATATTCAATATCACTTTGTGAGAGACATGATTGAAGAAAAGAAAGTATCGTTGATGAAGGTGGACACTTTGAAGAATGTTGCAGACTCATTAACAAAATATGTGAGCACTAAGAAGTTCTCTTGGTTTATAGGATCCATGGGCATTGTTGCCCTAGATTGTTGACTATGTAACCCCGTAACCCCCCGTATGTAAAAACAACAACAAGTGGGAGAATGTTGGGTATGTGTTATATTCTTTGGATTAGTAGTAGCGTTTGAGAATTGCGTCGGGCGTGCAGGGGGATTAGAGGGGGGGGTGCAGGTGGGTTAAGGCCCTTGCATGGGGGTTCGAGGGCAACGCCCCAGAAAAAAAAAATGTCTCGGGAAACGTGTCACATATTTAGGTGGTTTTTCGGCACATGGTTCATTTCCGATGGTTTTCTTTTTTCAGGTTAAGGAATTAGGGTTGTGGACTAATCCAGGTCATTGGGTTAGGGTTTTGGATGTCGTTGGCTTCTATATGTATATTGTATTGTAAACAATGTATCACTATGAATGAATATAGAATATACTGGTTTTCTCGGTTTGGGTTTTTAGGGGAAAAATCTCTGTGTAATGTTTGTATTTTCCATTGTATATTTTTTGTTCTTTTACTGAAAATTTGTTTGCAGTAAATATTGTACAAGGTTAAAATATACAAATCCGAGTGCCCCGTAGATTTTTCAAGACGCTGAATCCATTTCTACATTGAGAAATACAATTTAAACATCAGAAAATTGTGATTTCCTACAGATTTATGTCGTCGGATTTCGGTGAAAGGGGTCAAAACATAGAACAACTAGACAACGTCATTTGTTAACTTGAATATCCAACTTCCAATTTCATCTAGCCATTCACAAGCAATGTTACAGATCTCGCTGGAGCGATTATACGGATCTTTGACAATATTTTAATCTATATTTTGTTGATGCAACTCTCTACTCTTATTCATGAAATATGCAACAACTTTTACAGCTAATACATCTACAAACTTGTAATTTGGTGGCTTTGCTATGGAGTTGTGACCCAAATTTATTAGTATTTCTTCTTGTAACAGTGGAATGTTATCTCTACAACAAAAATTTTCAATTTTATATGTCCAAAAACCTGATTGTGTGGTCAAAGATCTGGTAGTTCAGATAAACTCTAAAAAAATGGTGTTCAAAATCCAACAAATATGTTGCCAAGGCCAAAGAATTTTTTTACCAAAGGTTTGGAAAAAAGGTGTGGCTAAGGGTCAAGATCAGAACTTGGCTCTGATACCAATGAAATGGAGAAAGCTCATTTACTAAGGAATATTCAGCATAAGAAGGACAATTAGAAAAAATCCATATAGGAAAAAATATTATATAATTGAATAAAAAATAATATATAATGATTTGCAATGAACTACTTGATGATATGAAGGGTTAAGAGCCTTAGTGGCATGTTATATTATTATTATTATTTAATAATTTATTTGTATATTTTATTTTTATTACACATACCTTGGATCTTTGCATATTGATTGTCCTCACCTTGGATTTTATCATGTGTCACTTGGAGTAGAGGGCTTCACATGTATGGACCTACTTGTGTATTATATATTGCTTGTAGTGGACTAGGTCCACTTGTCATTGTAGACCTCCCTTACTTGTCATATAAATAAAGGAAGGAGAGGGCCATTATCATAATCAATCATGCACTTGTACTTATTCTTCTTTACACTTGGGTTAGAGAATTAAAACACAAGTGTTAGTCTCTATCTCTCTCTCCTTTGTACTTTATCTCTTTGTCTTATAAAATTTCTTGGATCATTCTTCAAGTCTAGGGCTAGGATTTGATCCTTAATGAGACATTAGAGTTAGGGTTTGGTGATAAAATTTAATTTTTTATTGTTGAGGAGGAATAGAAAAGAAGATTTCTTGCATGTGACCAATGAGAACTTGCTAGTGGTAATTCTAGCTTGTTGGAATATCTTTCATAGAGTTGTGATTTTTCTTGGTTTTCCCTAGCTATAGTTTTGGAGAGATTTCTAGGGTGGTATCAGCTTGTGATAAGTTGAAAGTATGTACGTAAACTTCATATCTTATCTATTTATATGAATTTTTAGTTGTCCATAATTATCTTATTGCAAATTTGTTTTTCAACTATCATTTGTTAGAATTTTTGTGTTTATGATTTTTATTGTAAATTTAGAAATCCCACCTCACAACCAAGGTTTCTTGAATCTAGTCCATGTAGACTTCAGCCTTAGGCCCAATCTGAAATATCAATTTACAGCAGCACATAGTGGAAAATATTTAATCTCACTTCAACCCAACACACTAAGCAACCCACAAACATATGCTAACAAGTATCAACCTTTAGGTCACATTTTTCCAAGCATAAACCATATCTAAAATCACTTTAAATACTACAAATTTACAACAATAAATTTTCCCTATTATCTTCAAGATGTTTTCCAAATAACTCAATAATTCATCCTTTGAATATGTCAAATCAATATGAACAATAAGTGCTAGAAATTAGTCAATCAATAAAACAACAAAAGCTGAAAATCAAATATGTAGTTACACAAGTATTGGACAATTGAAAACTTCATACACACAAATGAAGTAGAAGTATATACCACAGCTTTATCACAAAATTAGTATGATATTTCAATCTCTCCAAAACCCTAGATAGGAAGACCATTAAAACCCTAGCCATGACCAAACATCTCAAAGAAGCAAGAATCAACACCAACAAGTCCTCTTTGTTTTCAATAACAAGATTGTATCACATAAGTTATACACACTAGAAAAAATTTCTTCCTTAGGGTTTGTAGAACCTAGCCAATTTGCATCACATAAGTACATGGAAATACAAATATAGTGCTAGTCTCCAAATCTACATGTCCATCCTAGGGTTTGAATCCTCAAACCCTAGGTCTTCCACTCTTGCATTGTCACAAGAACCAAGACCTCCATGGAACATCAAGAATATAATAACTCCATCATCTTTCCCTAGCCTTACATCCCAAAAGAACAAAGCTCAAAGCCATGCAAGGTGTTATCTCCACTCTCCATTTCTTATACTAGGGTAGAAACCCTAGTGTAATAACAAGACCCATAAGAACCATCATCATCTTCAATGTCATGTCCTTCTCTAGGGTTTACATGTAAAGCACAACCCTAGACATCACAAGAGAAAAGCCTAGCATCGCACAAGACTAATCTCTCCAAGAACATCCAAGGCATCTCTCTCTCCCCTTATCTTCTCGTAGGGTCTCCTCATAAACCGTAGTGTTTATCTCCTAGGGTTTTCTCACGAACCCTAACATTTTCAAGACAAGTACAAAGAAGATTACAATGATAATAAATGAATTCAAAAGTTCTCTCCTCCCTTATATATACAAGTGGGTGAGAGAGGTTAACATACAATAAGGACATGTGTCCATACAAGTAACCAACAAGGCAACCCCACACAGATTTCTCTACAATACAAGAATGCACATGTCAAACTAGGGTTTATCCAACCCCAAAAATGAAATTCCCTCTAAGTCACGATCTTAGGTTCAATGTCCCTCGTCCAATATGGTGCGCTTTACAACAATATGTTAATCCAATACTCCATCCTCAACAATTGTTTTTTATACAAGTGTCTTCATGTAAGTAACTCCTCTAATTGTGTACCATATGTCCTCTCATGTGCCCAATGTTACTCTCATGTATGCCAATGTGTTAACAAAGCTCCAATGCTTGTCCTTGACATGTGTCTAGTTCCATCACCAACCTCCATGAAGTATTCTCCTCAACCCAAGCATCCTCAAGTCAAGTGTCTAACCTCCAAGGTGTCTATCACATGGTCCCAAGCTCAAATGGTTTAGTTCCCTCCTCCAAGTTCCCAATTCTCCCCTTCCTAAGTCTATACCTCCCATGATCAAGTAATTGAATCCCCCATTGTGTGCACCCAATGGATTAGTCAACATACTAATCACCAACCTCCATGAAGTATGCTCCTCAACCCAAGCATCCTCAATTCAAGTTTCCAACCTCCAAGGTGTCTATCACATGGTCCCAAGATCCAATGGTTTAGTTCCCTCCTCCAAGTGCCCAATGCTCCTCTTCCCAAGTTTGTACCTCTCTTGATCAAGTAACTGACTCCCCCATTGTGTGCACCCAATGGGTTAGTCAACATATTGATCAAAGCAACAAACCCCTAAGTAAGGGTATCATGTCAGAGCTATAACCAAGGTCAACCATCCACCCAAATTGAGCCATCCATACATCCATGAGGCATTTCCAAGGGGCTAGAAGACCTAGAACTCTCCTAGAAAGGTGAAAACGCTTTTGGAACAACCCCAAAAGCTAATACTCCCTCTTTACAAGAAAATTGTTTTCTGTAACACCCATAGACTCCCTCTATAACTGCAACCTATAACTCCAATGCCTCCACAAAGCTAAAAGAATACTCCTCCATCATAATGGATCATCAAAGTTGTTATCGTGATATTTGTAGTTGTGCAAAACCAAACTCAAGATCACCAAATCTTGTGTAACTATAGGAAACCCTACCATTGTCACCTTAATAAGAAATCCCCTTGTTTTAGTGATGGAGGGGGTCCACCACAAGCGAGGCTTCCCTAGTGACCACAAGGGATCAAAGTAGAAAGTTTGATAGCCAAGCTTATCACCCCCTCCCTTGATCACCTAAGTCAAAGTCTAGGTCCGTGGAATGGATGAGGTTAAAAAGGTGTTTGAGTACCTTCCTAGAGAAAGAACATTTTATAGCATTTATATGATCAATTCCAAGTACAAATAAGCATCCAACACCTCTTCAAGACACTAGATAGTGAAAGATGTTATGGTTGTTGTAAAATTGCAGCAGTACAATGGAAATACATAAATTGTCACAACAACAAAATTTACACTTCCGAATTGCAACAATTTACCATGAAAACTTAGCATTTACTCAATAGAATATTAACGAATTATTATATGCAATTTCTGAGTATGTTTGACCAATATTCCAACAATGTATGTAGAAAATTAGTGTATGTTAGGATGGTTGTGGCAAATTTTTGCAACAACACCAAGTATATTAGTGAATTAGCTTAATTTAGGGTTAGTAAAGTTAGTAGAAATCTTGAGATAATGAAAATTGAAAGTTTGTTGATCACTTTCACCACAAGAGAGATTAAATGATCAGTGCCTTACGGATATGAGTCTTTTACAACAACAATACAATACAATATGTTTGGAGATGATAGTAGCAAGATCTAAGAGGTAGGGCTTGAAATTTAAGGTGCTAGCACAGTAGGGCCTTAGGTTTCAATCCTTAAAGATAAGAATTATTAGAGTGCAAGCACTTTTGGGCTCTAACAACCTTTTCTCCCTTCTTAAGTTATTCAAATGTCACAATCAAGAGTTTAGGGCTAAAATCTCGAACTGCTAGCACTTTAGGGCATTAGGATTCTAACCCTAGGTAGGATTTAATTCACAAATTTATGGATGAAATTAACCTTATGAGAGGAGGAAGCACTTATTCTCCTCTCTTAGGGTTTTACCAAGCAAAATCTTCAAAATGGACAAGTAAAATTTACCATAAACATTCAATATCATGAAATGAAATTGCAGAAATTTACTTACTTCCCCGAGATATGACAAGAGTAAACCCTAATTGCATCAAATTCATTCAAAAATCAGCAAATAATGATCCACACTTGTCCTCCAAGAGATAGAGCATGAGTAAAAAGAGAAAATAACCCCAATATAGAGAAAAATTCAGACTTGTCTCTCACATGTGTGAGAAAGTTGTTGATGATAAAATGAAAAGGCAAGGTCCTCTATATATGTAAGGCCTTACAAACCAATTTTTCCACTTTAATTTTTGAACAATAAATTAGAAGAGGGTCAACCCCTTCAACTTTCCATATTAATTTACAAAAATTAAATTTACATTAAATAAAACCCTAAAGAGGGTGACGTCATGCCCTAGTAGGGTGAAGCTAGGCTCATAGGAGTGATGTCAAGGATAAAAATGTAGAGCATTGGACCTCCAAAGGATATATGTCCCTATCTCATGTGCCAATTTCCATGCTACATGCCTCCTCCATTAATCCATTAAGTGATCCACCAAACCATGTCTGCTAGGTGACATCATGGGCTAGGAGGGTGACGTTTAGGCCTCTAAAGTCCAATGTTAAAATGGAGAAGGGTAGAGTCTCATACTTTAGTCATGCAAATATGCCTCCAAAGGCAAGATCCTCCATCATCAAGGTTCAACGCTTGTCATCAAATGGTGCCCCAGACATGGGGTCTAGCATCCAACCTATGGGCAAGGTCCTGCAAAGACAAACAAGTACGCCCTCCAAGGGTCCACAAGTCATATGAATCATTCCAAGTAAGCCACATCTAATAAGAGAGACACCCAAACATGTGCATCAAACCCCCCTTTTCAAATTAAACAAATGCTCAAATACCTTATAAACTTTTCCAAATTTAAGTATGGGAGGGGTGTCAAGGTGCCATATTGGGTAAGTCAATCCCCAAGTCAAAGGATGTTTCCCAAGAAGTCCCTATCTAAGTAATGTGATGATTATGATGTGGATTGAGGTAATACTTATAGGAATGGGGTTATTGACATACAAGGGTTTGTATTGTCTCATTTATGGGTGCCTTTGTAGAGGGTGTGTTGTCCTTCATCCACAACACAACATTTTTCCAAGCCCTTTTATTGCCATTAATTGATTAAGGTCCAAAACATTGAGTATTATGTGCAATGAAAAGTAAAGAGTATTGCAATTCCACTTGAATATAGAAACACATAAAGTTCCATATGCAATGGAAAGTGAGGAACGCTGCAAAATGTGTTTCCTCAACAAGCGGGACATTTATTAATTATGTGATTTCTTTTGCAGATCCTTCATTTTTGGGGGAAGTGTTTTATTGTTCTCATGACCTTAGGGTGAGCATATAGAAATATAATATTGGTATTTATCATTTTCCAGCTACAACACCTCTGGGCCTTTAGCCCTTCTTCCCATGAAATGAGGTGCAATCCCTTCTTGGGTCAATGGACCCGGAAACCAAGAAGATGACGAAACTGAAGGGAAGAAGGATGGATGGTGGTACGTATGGATGGGAATGGTATGATGACCCTTCAAGGGGATACCCAATATCAACCATTTTCCAGAGGGTGACCAACTTGCTAGGACATAATGACAACCACCAAGGTGAAATTAGGAAAAAGGTATAATTTCCAAGAAAACGTTTCATAATCAAAAAAGATTCTTTGCAACATGTTCAAATGCTTCAAATATTAAAGTGACACTTACCATGGCACCAAACGTGTTAATTCATGAAGCAACACTTGTTGTCCTCTGGAAAAAAGCGATTTAGTGGATGTTGTTATGTTGTTTGTGATGAGTGGTGATCAACATGAATAGGAGGGACCTTACTGGTTCTGCTTCTCAATCTGACTCTCAACACTCAATTTATGCTACATATGGGCCTCAAGAAATGATCTCCTTAGTTACCCCTAGACTGAGGGGGTAACAAAAACTACTCGGCAACAGTCACAGCCACAAGTACATGTATATACACCTCAACATAAAATCAATCAAAGCTCGCAAAGGTATCTCTCTGAGAAATCTACCAAGTAATTTGCAACTTGACCTTTGGATGGTGAACATGCAAGAATAATACAACAAGGAAAGTAGGTATATACCACCAAAACAATCTACTCCATATTCCCCTCTACTAGGGGCCCAAAAATAACAATGACCATCTATGAAACTTAAGGAACATATCCCTAGTTCATTGCTTCATCCAAACTATGAAATCAATCATAGAACAAGGAAGACATATATACTAACTTGTCAAAATCCAGCGTCCCTAAATTCATCCTCACGGACCAACATTTCTTGGTACCACATCAAGTGTTGTTCAAGACATATTGTAAAGTTAATCAGATCTCCAACACGAACAAGAAAAGTGGATCAGATCCATCAAAATCACAAAATAAAATATGCATACATATTAACTCATCGATCCTTAGATACCAAGCTCAAAGGAAAGATATAAACAACCCATAAAGGGTTATCATCAAATTGTGAGCACGAGAATCCCTCTCATACACCTCAAAACCTTGGACAATTGAAGCAACAATATCAACAAGAGCACCTCCCTCTGACCAACAGTATCCTAAAGCAAGAGTATCATCATGGTCAACTTCCTCTCCCTGAGAGAATCCACCAACCCTATCACAAGTACTCATCACTACTCTCTTCAATTGCAAGATTGGAATCAATCATTGATTACACCACCATAGGTTTTGAACCTATCTCCAAGTATAAATGCACAAGATCACCAATAACTTAACATCACACCAGCTATCACATCCATGATCAATCTCTCCATAAATGTACAAGATGTACAACCAATATTATCCCCAAAGGATAACACTAAAAGCTCCCTCCATCTATAACAAACACTAAAATTGAACAAGGTCGTCATTCTTGTAAACCCTTGATTCACACCTCAACCAAAACATGTAGCAAATAATCATCGATCTATTACAAAATGAATCAACCCATCCCAAGCTCCAAAAATCAGTGAATAATCAAACGGTCAAGCATGCCTATCACATGCATCAATCCACTCCAAACACTAGCATCCATTGGAACTAATTATCCACCCATCACAAATCATCATGGGAATCACACTTGTTGGAATTTAAATCACATATAAACAATCAATGAAGTATATCCCCTATCTATCATAGACGAAAACACATTGGCATCTACTGGAATAAATCAGCCACCTAATATCTAAAATCACTTAAGTTATAAACCAGATATGAAATCACTTTAATCATTGCAGATTTATAGTAGTAAATCTACCCTATTATATTCAATATCTTTACCATATCACTCAGCAATCAATCCTTAAATATGTCAAATCAATGTGAACAATAAGTGTTGGGAATTACCTAATTAAGAAGACAATG
The DNA here is from genome assembly GCA_009831015.1 of Picea engelmannii. NCBI lineage: Eukaryota > Viridiplantae > Streptophyta > Pinopsida > Pinales > Pinaceae > Picea > Picea engelmannii. The sequence continues at coordinate 207,549 of ML778287.1, forward strand.
AAATCTGAAAATTAAATCTGCAATTACGCAAGTATTAGATAGCTAGAAACTTTATGTGTGTGTGTCTGTAAGAATGAAGTACATGTACATGCTTCAACACAAAGTTGGTACAATCTTTCAAGCTCTCCAAAACCCTAGCTAGGGAAACCATGAAAACCATAGCCACCACCAAATATCTCCAACGAGCAAGCATCAACATCAGCGAGTCCCCATTGGATTCAACAAGAAGCTTGCATCGCACAAGCTCTCCACAATAGCACAGTTTTATTCCTTGGGGTTTGCAAAACATAGCCATGTTGAAACACACAAGTACATGGAAAAACAAATATATTTCTAGCCTCCAAATCTACATGTCCATCCTATGGTTTGAACCCTCAAACCCTAGGTCTTCCACTCTTGCATCATCATAAGCACCAAGACCTCCATGTAACATCAAGAATATAATAATTCCATCATCTTTCCCTAGCCTTACATCCCAAAAGAAAAAGTCTCCAAAACAATGCAAGGTGTTAGCTCCAGTCTCCGTGTATTCTACTAGGGTAGAATCCCTAGTGCAATAACAAGAGCCATAAGAACAATCATCATCTTCAATGTCATGTTCTTCTTTCAAGTTTACATGTAAATCACAAACCTTGGACATCAAAAGAGAAAACCCAATCATCACACGAGCAATCTCTCCCACAACATCCAAGACATCTCTCTCTCACAACATCCAAGACATATAAGAATGCACATGTGTCAAGCCCTCCAAGTGATGATTTTGGGTTCAATGTCACTCCTCCCAAATGGTGCACTCTCCAACAAGATGTTAATCCAACACTCTCTCTTCCACAATGGTACGATATCCAAGTGTCATCATGTAAGGCGCTCCTCTTCTAGCTATGTGCCACATGCCATCTCATGTGCCCAATGTTATTATATATGTGCCAATGTGGTCATGAAACCCCGATGCTCCTCCTTAACATGTCTCTTGGTCTTCTTTCTAATATTGGAGAATTATCTTGGAGGACACACTTGTCGAGATGGTCTACTTACTATTTTGGGGTTGACCACTTTCCTTCATGTGGAGCTCTCCATCCAATTGGCTCTTTGCACACTCATCCATGGAGTTGTTTCCCTTGGAATTCACACATGTGGATTGGTTGCATGCATCTTGTGGACCACTTGTTATTTTTTGGGTGGTTGTTATGGAGCATTCTCCTAGGATGATTATTTTATTGTTTTATCTCTCATGCACCTTGGAGGGTGCACTTTGTCATCTTTTTTGGGTGGACCCTTGGGCACATACTTGTAGGTTGAAGCTATTTTATTATATTTTTGCATGCATCCATATTGGAGGGTGAATTCTACAGGGACCTTTTGCATGTTGACTTGGTTATCATGCTTATTTTTAGTTGTATGCCCTCTCATACAGACTTTTGAATGTAATTCCCTTCCTATTAATTGATAAGGGGAATTCTATTGGAGAGGATTGTGTCCACATATCTTGACATGTCAACCATGGATTGAGGAGATATCTAACTACTCCATTTTTATATGATTTATTTGACTTGTCATAGAGTTAGTTAGTAAATAATATTTGTTAATTGTAAGACAGAAGAGACTCCCTATATAAAGAGGAGATTTCTCTCCATTGTAATGGTGTTGACTTTGGGAAGTGAGGAGATCTTCCCTTGGGCTACATTTTCACAAATGATGCATGGATTTTAATGGAATATTGGAGGTATAATATATTGTTTATGTGAGGCTTTCACGTGTGAAATTTATTTCTCATATGCTGATTTTTGTTGTAGGAAATCCTTGTAGCATTTTATGAATGCCTTATAATGAACTGTCTTTCATTTGGATAGAGTAATGTGAGGATTTGATCCCTGTCATAGATAGTTTTGTTGTGATAGACTTGCATCTAATAAACATAATTGTTTCTAAATTAACATGACCTCACTTTCATAGCAATGCTTAAGAACGAGACCTTTTCTTATTATACATCAATAATATTGACTTGATGTGAGGGTAAGGAGCTCTACTTCTTACGCTGAACCTTGTCAAAGAATCATACCTATGCATGCTTGATGTCCTGACTCGTCTTTCTCTTCCTCACCTAGACCACGGTAACTGGCCTCAGATCTGCCACAGGAAGACCCATGTCTCGCCCCGGGGGGGGGCGAGTAACCCCTCCCCTGGCTCGACAAATGATGTTGCAGCAACGAAAAAAATAATAATACACCAGATAACAACAAGACCGATGATGGAACTGGATTCTAAAATCCAAGGAGATAAATGATGGACAGGAGACCCCCAGAGGAAACCGGAATTCGAACAATTCAAAGAAAACCAGTACATGCATTTCCGGAACAGAAGAACGGTCACCCATAGAACTACCTCCAGCAAGAATCAATGCCAGGATCCAATTTATGAGATATCATGCCCTGATCTGTAAGTTCATTGGACTCTAGCCCACAGAAAAAACCCTCACATCCTGGATCTCAACTAAATGGAAACCAAAAGCCCATTTTGACCTCCAGCTGGGGTCCAAAGGCTTTCTCACTGTTATTTTCTCTAGAATGGGCGAAAAAGATCGAGTTATGGATGGGGTCCCCTGTTTATTCAACTTTATGGGTATTTTCATCAGGATTTGGATCGAAAGATTCAACCTCGACTAGGAGGATTTCATATGGGCTCCTTTATGGATCCTCCTATATTCCCTCCCATAGGACCACTGGGATAACAATACTCTTCGAGACATAGACAATTCATTGAGAGACTTTGTCAAAATCTTGGTTCAAACATGAAGCAACAAATATACCTCCTATGCAATAATTTGCGTCTACATGCACATCGCAAGGGATCTTCTTGACTCTGTCCCCCTGGTTCATGAAGATCTAGAGTGGATCCAACCTCTAGACTACGAGCATGTCCCCTTTAGTTGTAGAAATTGTCATGAGCATGGACACCTTTTTAGATATTTCCCACAAAACAAGTACATTGTGAATCAAAAGAATTTAGAGACCATAGATGAGGAAGGTTTCAAAAGGGTTCCCAACAAAAGACGCCTCAATCAGAAAAATCCAATAGTCAGCAAGATGGTCGCCCCATCAACAAGCAACAACTTTGATGCTCTAGTAGACCAATCAGAGGACACAGAAGCCCCAACAACCAAGGATCAACCAACACCCAAATGGTCGCACCAAGATCCATTACCAGCATAAGAACCCAACTCTGGACAAAGCAAGCTCGACACTGCATCCCAGGGTCTGTCTTCTTCTGCTACCATGGATCCTCTAGAGACTCCACCTTCAACTCGAACTCAGATCTTGATGTTTTCATGGATGAGGATATGATCAATTCAGACCTGCCAGACCTTGATCTACTTGGAATGGAGGATGCATTTCAGTGCCATTCCTTTCAAGCAATCTCTCCCAATCAGATCCAGCTACTTAAATAAGCTCTCTCCAAGGCCAGAGAAAAGTCCAAACTTGGAATTTAGACTAATTTACAAAAGGAATCCAATAAATCTCAAAGGGATCTCAAAAAAAGAGGAAGAAAAATGGACCTAGCGCCTCAACACCCTAGGAACTCGGTTGGCTGAATCGGGGTAATACACCTAGTTAACAGAATTATTTCATGCCCATAATCTAAGTTATCAATGTAAGTCATCTCGTGGTATGTAGGACGTATCAACTGCCCTACCAAACACCAAATGATCTGTAGAAAGATTCTCCAGTAAAAACCCTCGATATTTTTTATCCAGGAAACAAGGTGCGACAACAACACTCTAGAGACACTTTTGTCTCTTCTCTGGAAAGGAAACAGGATGATATTAGTAGATGCAAATGGGGCCTGAGGAAGCTTTTTAATTATCTATAACCCTCAAGAGGTAACTCTCAATGATTTTTTATCCATTAAACATACTATCTTTGATTCGTTTCATATTTCAGGGACCAACACTCATGGCCACATCACAAATGTCTACGGGCCTCAAACCTCAGAACACAAACTTAGAATTCTATATTTTCTGGAGTGGTATAAGATCTCCCTTCCCAAACAGCCTTGGATCTCGGCAGGTGACTTCAACCTAATCTCCTCTCTCCAAGAGAAGAAGGGAGGGTGCAGATATCTCACTCAAGAGGATAAAATATTCAAAGACTCCATAGAACATAATGAGACGGTTGATCTAGATACCACCAACGCAATATTCACCTGGAACAATAGGCGAGGAGGATCCAATCAAATTGCCTCGAGGCTAGATCACTTCTCGATCTCGAAAGATTTGGAATATTCTAGGGATGACATTGTTGCCACTATTCTCCCCTCTGGCTCTTATCATTGACCCATTCGCTTACTCTGGAAACAAGAAGGAGTAACCCCCCGTTGACCCTTCAGATTTGAGAAATTTTGGCTTACCCACCCGAACTTCTAGGACTTGATCAAAAACTGGTGGACCAAAAATCAAAGCTCAAGAACCTCCAAAATGTATGTATTACAACAAAATATCAATCATTTGAAGCAAAATTTGAAGCAATGGAACAAACATACTTTTAGGAACATCTTCACAGCTAAAAATGCCTTAGATCAAGAAATGGAAAGACATCAACAAAAAATCATCACGGAGGGTCGTACGGAGGAGTGAATGAAAAAGGAGATAGAGATTTAATCCCAGATTGATGATCATTGTCATCAAGAGGAGATACTTTGGAAACAGAAATCTAGGCTAAAATGGCTAAAAGAGGGTGAGTGCAACACTACCTTTTCATCGATCTACCATTCAGTACAGAATGCACAATAGAATAAACACCCTCAAGAGAACCAATGGTACAAGAGCGGAGACACACAAGAAGATTGAGAAATAACTAGTCTCTTTCTACAAAGACCTCCTCTCTGAAGACAACCCCAATCAAGAGGCAGCCACAAATCAGGTCATCAACCAAATCCCTCCTCTCATCACCCAGGAGCACAATAATACTCTAATGAGGCCGATCACCATCTGTTACAAACAAACTTGTTTGATAACTATAAAAATATCCAATTTAAGTAGGATAAAATAAAGAAATCCATACAGATAAAAATAATTGATAAAATATGAATGTGATATGATGATTGCAATGAGGGTCCCAAATATGTACCTAAGTGGGAGTGCCTTTCAATAAGAGTCATGTCCTTTCATTTTTACTAGTTATTACTTATTAATTATTGTTTAATGATATTTATATTTATATTTKTTACATTGCCTTAGCCTTTTGAATCGCTTTGTCCTCAAAGCATATTTATGGAAGGGCTTGATGTCTTTTTCTTTGGTTTGTAACGTCTTGTAGGAGAAGTGTTTGATGCTTTATTTGCACGTTGGAGTTTGTTTCCTTTGATTCTTGAGCTCTCTATTCCTCGTCAATGTCACATTTTCATTTGAAGTGACCATGTTTTATCTCAACAAATTTTTTGTTCATGTCTCATTGATTTTCCTGTTGAAGCTTTGCTCAATTTTTATTTGAATTCTATCTAATTATTCAAGTAACTTCGTAGTATCTATTTACCTAAGTTGTGTGCCATTTAAATATTCGATTAAGGGAAAGGTTTTGGAACACTTTGTACAAACAACATTTTGATTGTTGAACGATTCTCAACAGTTATAATATTCTTCTGCACAAAAGGACATTTCGCAAAAAAACCAAAATTCTGTGTGAAATTCATATATTTTTTGAAATAATAACTTTATATTTTCTTCTTAAAAACCCTTGAATTTAAAATTCTTATCTTTACTCTTT